>JAHWDR010000088.1:0-10000 GCA_021346845.1 Apeltes quadracus
CCTAACCCTAACCCCTAACCCTAACCCTAACCCTAACCCTAACCCTAACCCTAACCCTAACCCTAACCCTACCCTAACCCTAACCCTAACCCTAACCCTAACCCTAACCCTAACCCTAACCCTAACCCTAACCCTAACCCTAACCCTAACCCTAACCCTAACCCTACCCTAACCCTAACCCTAACCCTAACCCTAACCCTAACCCTAACCCTACCCTAACCCTAACCCTAACCCTAACCCTAACCCTAACCCTAACCCTAACCCTAACCCTAACCCTAACCCTAACCCTAACCCTAACCCTAACCCTAACCCTAACCCTAACCCTAACCCTAACCCTAACCCTAACCCTAACCCTAACCCTAACCCTAACCCTAACCCTAACCCTAACCCTAACCCTAACCCTAACCCTAACCCTAACCCTAACCCTAACCCTAACCCTAACCCTAACCCTAACCCTAACCCTAACCCTAACCCTAACCCTAACCCTAACCCTAACCCTAACCCTAACCCTAACCCTAACCCTAACCCTAACCCTAACCCTAACCCTAACCCTAACCCTAACCCTAACCCTAACCCCTAACCCTAACCCTAACCCTAACCCTAACCCTAACCCTAACCCTAACCCTAACCCTAACCCTAACCCTAACCCTAACCCTAACCCTAACCCTAACCCTAACCCTAACCCTAACCCTAACCCTAACCCTAACCCTAACCCTAACCCTAACCCTAACCCTAACCCTAACCCTAACCCTAACCCTAACCCTAACCCTAACCCTAACCCTAACCCTAACCCTAACCCTAACCCTAACCCTAACCCTAACCCTAACCCTAACCCTAACCCTAACCCTAACCCTAACCCTAACCCTAACCCTAACCCTAACCCTAACCCTAACCCTAACCCTAACCCTAACCCTAACCCTAACCCTAACCCTAACCCTAACCCTAACCCTAACCCTAACCCTAACCCTAACCCTAACCCTAACCCTAACCCTAACCCTAACCCTAACCCTAACCCTAACCCTAACCCTAACCCTAACCCTAACCCTAACCCTAACCCTAACCCTAACCCTAACCCTAACCCTAACCCTAACCCTAACCCTAACCCTAACCCTAACCCTAACCCTAACCCTAACCCTAACCCTAACCCTAACCCTAACCCTAACCCTAACCCTAACCCTAACCCTAACCCTAACCCTAACCCTAACCCTAACCCTAACCCTAACCCTAACCCTAACCCTAACCCTAACCCTAACCCTAACCCTAACCCTAACCCTAACCCTAACCCTAACCCTAACCCTAACCCTAACCCTAACCCTAACCCTAACCCTAACCCTAACCCTAACCCTAACCCTAACCCTAACCCTAACCCTAACCCTAACCCTAACCCTAACCCTAACCCTAACCCTAACCCTAACCCTAACCCTAACCCTAACCCTAACCCTAACCCTAACCCTAACCCTAACCCTAACCCTAACCCTAACCCTAACCCTAACCCTAACCCTAACCCTAACCCTAACCCTAACCCTAACCCTAACCCTAACCCTAACCCTAACCCTAACCCTAACCCTAACCCTAACCCTAACCCTAACCCTAACCCTAACCCTAACCCTAACCCTAACCCTAACCCTAACCCTAACCCTAACCCTAACCCTAACCCTAACCCTAACCCTAACCCTAACCCTAACCCTAACCCTAACCCTAACCCTAACCCTAACCCTAACCCTAACCCTAACCCTAACCCTAACCCTAACCCTAACCCTAACCCTAACCCTAACCCTAACCCTAACCCTAACCCTAACCCTAACCCTAACCCTAACCCTAACCCTAACCCTAACCCTAACCCTAACCCTAACCCTAACCCTAACCCTAACCCTAACCCTAACCCTAACCCTAACCCCTAACCCTAACCCTAACCCTAACCCTAACCCTAACCCTAACCCTAACCCTAACCCTAACCCTAACCCTAACCCTAACCCTAACCCTAACCCTAACCCTAACCCTAACCCTAACCCTAACCCTAACCCTAACCCTAACCCTAACCCTAACCCTAACCCTAACCCTAACCCTAACCCTAACCCTAACCCTAACCCTAACCCTAACCCTAACCCTAACCCTAACCCTAACCCTAACCCTAACCCTAACCCTAACCCTAACCCTAACCCCTAACCCTAACCCTAACCCTAACCCTAACCCTAACCCTAACCCTAACCCTAACCCTAACCCTAACCCTAACCCTAACCCTAACCCTAACCCTAACCCTAACCCTAACCCTAACCCTAACCCTAACCCTAACCCTAACCCTAACCCTAACCCTAACCCTAACCCTAACCCTAACCCTAACCCTAACCCTAACCCTAACCCTAACCCTAACCCTAACCCTAACCCTAACCCTAACCCTAACCCTAACCCTAACCCTAACCCTAACCCTAACCCTAACCCTAACCCTAACCCTAACCCTAACCCTAACCCTAACCCTAACCCTAACCCTAACCCTAACCCTAACCCTAACCCTAACCCTAACCCTAACCCTAACCCTAACCCTAACCCTAACCCTAACCCTAACCCTAACCCTAACCCTAACCCTAACCCTAACCCTAACCCTAACCCTAACCCTAACCCTAACCCTAACCCTAACCCTAACCCTAACCCTAACCCTAACCCTAACCCTAACCCTAACCCTAACCCTAACCCTAACCCTAACCCTAACCCTAACCCTAACCCTAACCCTAACCCTAACCCTAACCCTAACCCTAACCCTAACCCTAACCCTAACCCTAACCCTAACCCTAACCCTAACCCTAACCCTAACCCTAACCCTAACCCTAACCCTAACCCTAACCCTAACCCTAACCCTAACCCTAACCCTAACCCTAACCCTAACCCTAACCCTAACCCTAACCCTAACCCTAACCCTAACCCTAACCCTAACCCTAACCCTAACCCTAACCCTAACCCTAACCCTAACCCTAACCCTAACCCTAACCCTAACCCTAACCCTAACCCTAACCCTAACCCTAACCCTAACCCTAACCCTAACCCTAACCCTAACCCTAACCCTAACCCTAACCCTAACCCTAACCCTAACCCTAACCCTAACCCTAACCCTAACCCTAACCCTAACCCTAACCCTAACCCTAACCCTAACCCTAACCCTAACCCTAACCCTAACCCTAACCCTAACCCTAACCCTAACCCTAACCCTAACCCTAACCCTAACCCTAACCCTAACCCTAACCCTAACCCTAACCCTAACCCTAACCCTAACCCTAACCCTAACCCTAACCCTAACCCTAACCCTAACCCTAACCCTAACCCTAACCCTAACCCTAACCCTAACCCTAACCCTAACCCTAACCCTAACCCTAACCCTAACCCTAACCCTAACCCTAACCCTAACCCTAACCCTAACCCTAACCCTAACCCTAACCCTAACCCTAACCCTAACCCTAACCCTAACCCTAACCCTAACCCTAACCCTAACCCTAACCCTAACCCTAACCCTAACCCTAACCCTAACCCTAACCCTAACCCTAACCCTAACCCTAACCCTAACCCTAACCCTAACCCTAACCCTAACCCTAACCCTAACCCTAACCCTAACCCTAACCCTAACCCTAACCCTAACCCTAACCCTAACCCTAACCCTAACCCTAACCCTAACCCTAACCCTAACCCTAACCCTAACCCTAACCCTAACCCTAACCCTAACCCTAACCCTAACCCTAACCCTAACCCTAACCCTAACCCTAACCCTAACCCTAACCCTAACCCTAACCCTAACCCTAACCCCTAACCCTAACCCTAACCCTAACCCTAACCCTAACCCTAACCCTAACCCTAACCCTAACCCTAACCCTAACCCTAACCCTAACCCTAACCCTAACCCTAACCCTAACCCTAACCCTAACCCTAACCCTAACCCTAACCCTAACCCTAACCCTAACCCTAACCCTAACCCTAACCCTAACCCTAACCCTAACCCTAACCCTAACCCTAACCCTAACCCTAACCCTAACCCTAACCCTAACCCTAACCCTAACCCTAACCCTAACCCTAACCCTAACCCTAACCCTAACCCTAACCCTAACCCTAACCCTAACCCTAACCCTAACCCTAACCCTAACCCTAACCCTAACCCTAACCCTAACCCTAACCCTAACCCTAACCCTAACCCTAACCCTAACCCTAACCCTAACCCTAACCCTAACCCTAACCCTAACCCTAACCCTAACCCCTAACCCTAACCCTAACCCTAACCCTAACCCTAACCCTAACCCTAACCCTAACCCTAACCCTAACCCTAACCCTAACCCTAACCCCTAACCCTAACCCTAACCCTAACCCTAACCCTAACCCTAACCCTAACCCTAACCCTAACCCTAACCCTAACCCTAACCCTAACCCTAACCCTAACCCTAACCCTAACCCTAACCCTAACCCTAACCCTAACCCTAACCCTAACCCTAACCCTAACCCTAACCCTAACCCTAACCCTAACCCTAACCCTAACCCTAACCCTAACCCTAACCCTAACCCTAACCCTAACCCTAACCCTAACCCTAACCCTAACCCTAACCCTAACCCTAACCCTAACCCTAACCCTAACCCTAACCCTAACCCTAACCCTAACCCTAACCCTAACCCTAACCCTAACCCTAACCCTAACCCTAACCCTAACCCTAACCCTAACCCTAACCCTAACCCTAACCCTAACCCTAACCCTAACCCTAACCCTAACCCTAACCCTAACCCTAACCCTAACCCTAACCCTAACCCTAACCCTAACCCTAACCCTAACCCTAACCCTAACCCTAACCCTAACCCTAACCCTAACCCTAACCCTAACCCTAACCCTAACCCTAACCCTAACCCTAACCCTAACCCTAACCCTAACCCTAACCCTAACCCTAACCCTAACCCTAACCCTAACCCTAACCCTAACCCTAACCCTAACCCTAACCCTAACCCTAACCCTAACCCTAACCCTAACCCTAACCCTAACCCTAACCCTAACCCTAACCCTAACCCTAACCCTAACCCTAACCCTAACCCTAACCCTAACCCTAACCCTAACCCTAACCCTAACCCTAACCCTAACCCTAACCCTAACCCTAACCCTAACCCTAACCCTAACCCTAACCCTAACCCTAACCCTAACCCTAACCCTAACCCTAACCCTAACCCTAACCCTAACCCTAACCCTAACCCTAACCCTAACCCTAACCCTAACCCTAACCCTAACCCTAACCCTAACCCTAACCCTAACCCTAACCCTAACCCTAACCCTAACCCTAACCCTAACCCTAACCCTAACCCTAACCCTAACCCTAACCCTAACCCTAACCCTAACCCTAACCCTAACCCTAACCCTAACCCTAACCCTAACCCTAACCCTAACCCTAACCCTAACCCTAACCCTAACCCTAACCCTAACCCTAACCCTAACCCTAACCCTAACCCTAACCCTAACCCTAACCCTAACCCTAACCCTAACCCTAACCCTAACCCTAACCCTAACCCTAACCCTAACCCTAACCCTAACCCTAACCCTAACCCTAACCCTAACCCTAACCCTAACCCTAACCCTAACCCTAACCCTAACCCTAACCCTAACCCTAACCCTAACCCTAACCCTAACCCTAACCCTAACCCTAACCCTAACCCTAACCCTAACCCTAACCCTAACCCTAACCCTAACCCTAACCCTAACCCTAACCCTAACCCTAACCCTAACCCTAACCCTAACCCTAACCCTAACCCTAACCCTAACCCTAACCCCTAACCCTAACCCTAACCCTAACCCTAACCCTAACCCTAACCCTAACCCTAACCCTAACCCTAACCCTAACCCTAACCCTAACCCTAACCCTAACCCTAACCCTAACCCTAACCCTAACCCTAACCCTAACCCTAACCCTAACCCTAACCCTAACCCTAACCCTAACCCTAACCCTAACCCTAACCCTAACCCTAACCCTAACCCTAACCCTAACCCTAACCCTAACCCTAACCCTAACCCTAACCCTAACCCTAACCCTAACCCTAACCCTAACCCTAACCCTAACCCTAACCCTAACCCTAACCCTAACCCTAACCCTAACCCTAACCCTAACCCTAACCCTAACCCTAACCCTAACCCTAACCCTAACCCTAACCCTAACCCTAACCCTAACCCTAACCCTAACCCTAACCCTAACCCTAACCCTAACCCTAACCCTAACCCTAACCCTAACCCTAACCCTAACCCTAACCCTAACCCTAACCCTAACCCTAACCCTAACCCTAACCCTAACCCTAACCCTAACCCTAACCCTAACCCTAACCCTAACCCTAACCCTAACCCTAACCCTAACCCTAACCCTAACCCTAACCCTAACCCTAACCCTAACCCTAACCCTAACCCTAACCCTAACCCTAACCCTAACCCTAACCCTAACCCTAACCCTAACCCTAACCCCTAACCCTAACCCTAACCCTAACCCTAACCCTAACCCTAACCCTAACCCTAACCCTAACCCTAACCCTAACCCTAACCCTAACCCTAACCCTAACCCTAACCCTAACCCTAACCCTAACCCTAACCCTAACCCTAACCCTAACCCTAACCCTAACCCTAACCCTAACCCTAACCCTAACCCTAACCCTAACCCTAACCCTAACCCTAACCCTAACCCTAACCCTAACCCTAACCCCTAACCCTAACCCTAACCCTAACCCTAACCCTAACCCTAACCCTAACCCTAACCCTAACCCTAACCCTAACCCTAACCCTAACCCTAACCCTAACCCTAACCCTAACCCTAACCCTAACCCTAACCCTAACCCTAACCCTAACCCTAACCCTAACCCTAACCCTAACCCTAACCCTAACCCTAACCCTAACCCTAACCCTAACCCTAACCCTAACCCTAACCCTAACCCTAACCCTAACCCTAACCCTAACCCTAACCCTAACCCTAACCCCTAACCCTAACCCTAACCCTAACCCTAACCCTAACCCTAACCCTAACCCTAACCCTAACCCTAACCCTAACCCTAACCCTAACCCTAACCCTAACCCTAACCCTAACCCTAACCCTAACCCTAACCCTAACCCTAACCCTAACCCTAACCCTAACCCTAACCCTAACCCTAACCCTAACCCTAACCCTAACCCTAACCCTAACCCTAACCCTAACCCTAACCCTAACCCTAACCCTAACCCTAACCCTAACCCTAACCCTAACCCTAACCCTAACCCTAACCCTAACCCTAACCCTAACCCTAACCCTAACCCTAACCCTAACCCTAACCCTAACCCTAACCCTAACCCTAACCCTAACCCTAACCCTAACCCTAACCCTAACCCTAACCCTAACCCTAACCCTAACCCTAACCCTAACCCTAACCCTAACCCTAACCCTAACCCTAACCCTAACCCTAACCCTAACCCTAACCCTAACCCTAACCCTAACCCTAACCCTAACCCTAACCCTAACCCTAACCCTAACCCTAACCCTAACCCTAACCCTAACCCTAACCCTAACCCTAACCCTAACCCTAACCCTAACCCTAACCCTAACCCTAACCCTAACCCTAACCCTAACCCTAACCCTAACCCTAACCCTAACCCTAACCCTAACCCTAACCCTAACCCTAACCCTAACCCTAACCCTAACCCTAACCCTAACCCTAACCCTAACCCTAACCCTAACCCTAACCCTAACCCTAACCCTAACCCTAACCCTAACCCTAACCCTAACCCTAACCCTAACCCTAACCCTAACCCTAACCCTAACCCTAACCCTAACCCTAACCCTAACCCTAACCCTAACCCTAACCCTAACCCTAACCCTAACCCTAACCCTAACCCTAACCCTAACCCTAACCCTAACCCTAACCCTAACCCTAACCCTAACCCTAACCCTAACCCTAACCCTAACCCTAACCCTAACCCTAACCCTAACCCTAACCCTAACCCTAACCCTAACCCTAACCCTAACCCCTAACCCTAACCCTAACCCTAACCCTAACCCTAACCCTAACCCTAACCCTAACCCTAACCCTAACCCTAACCCTAACCCCTAACCCTAACCCTAACCCTAACCCTAACCCTAACCCTAACCCTAACCCTAACCCTAACCCTAACCCTAACCCTAACCCTAACCCTAACCCTAACCCTAACCCTAACCCTAACCCTAACCCTAACCCTAACCCTAACCCTAACCCTAACCCTAACCCTAACCCTAACCCTAACCCTAACCCTAACCCTAACCCTAACCCTAACCCTAACCCTAACCCTAACCCTAACCCTAACCCTAACCCTAACCCTAACCCTAACCCTAACCCTAACCCTAACCCTAACCCTAACCCTAACCCTAACCCTAACCCTAACCCTAACCCTAACCCTAACCCTAACCCTAACCCTAACCCTAACCCTAACCCTAACCCTAACCCTAACCCTAACCCTAACCCTAACCCTAACCCTAACCCTAACCCTAACCCTAACCCTAACCCTAACCCTAACCCTAACCCTAACCCTAACCCTAACCCTAACCCTAACCCTAACCCTAACCCTAACCCTAACCCTAACCCTAACCCTAACCCTAACCCTAACCCTAACCCTAACCCTAACCCTAACCCTAACCCTAACCCTAACCCTAACCCTAACCCTAACCCTAACCCTAACCCTAACCCTAACCCTAACCCTAACCCTAACCCTAACCCTAACCCTAACCCTAACCCTAACCCTAACCCTAACCCTAACCCTAACCCTAACCCTAACCCTAACCCTAACCCTAACCCTAACCCTAACCCTAACCCTAACCCTAACCCTAACCCTAACCCTAACCCTAACCCTAACCCTAACCCTAACCCTAACCCCTAACCCTAACCCTAACCCTAACCCTAACCCTAACCCCTAACCCTAACCCTAACCCTAACCCTAACCCTAACCCTAACCCTAACCCTAACCCTAACCCTAACCCTAACCCTAACCCTAACCCTAACCCTAACCCTAACCCTAACCCTAACCCTAACCCTAACCCTAACCCTAACCCTAACCCTAACCCTAACCCTAACCCTAACCCTAACCCTAACCCTAACCCTAACCCTAACCCTAACCCTAACCCTAACCCTAACCCTAACCCTAACCCTAACCCTAACCCTAACCCTAACCCTAACCCTAACCCTAACCCTAACCCTAACCCTAACCCTAACCCTAACCCCTAACCCTAACCCTAACCCTAACCCTAACCCTAACCCTAACCCTAACCCTAACCCTAACCCTAACCCTAACCCTAACCCTAACCCTAACCCTAACCCTAACCCTAACCCTAACCCTAACCCTAACCCTAACCCTAACCCTAACCCTAACCCCTAACCCTAACCCTAACCCTAACCCTAACCCTAACCCTAACCCTAACCCTAACCCTAACCCTAACCCTAACCCTAACCCTAACCCTAACCCTAACCCTAACCCTAACCCTAACCCTAACCCTAACCCTAACCCTAACCCTAACCCTAACCCTAACCCTAACCCTAACCCTAACCCTAACCCTAACCCTAACCCTAACCCTAACCCTAACCCTAACCCTAACCCTAACCCTAACCCTAACCCTAACCCTAACCCTAACCCTAACCCTAACCCTAACCCTAACCCTAACCCTAACCCTAACCCTAACCCTAACCCTAACCCTAACCCTAACCCTAACCCTAACCCTAACCCTAACCCTAACCCTAACCCTAACCCTAACCCTAACCCTAACCCTAACCCTAACCCTAACCCTAACCCTAACCCTAACCCTAACCCTAACCCTAACCCTAACCCTAACCCTAACCCTAACCCTAACCCTAACCCTAACCCTAACCCTAACCCTAACCCTAACCCTAACCCTAACCCTAACCCTAACCCTAACCCTAACCCTAACCCTAACCCTAACCCTAACCCTAACCCTAACCCTAACCCTAACCCTAACCCTAACCCTAACCCTAACCCTAACCCTAACCCCTAACCCTAACC
>JAHWDR010000088.1:15000-69412 GCA_021346845.1 Apeltes quadracus
TAACGTCTACTTTGTATGTACAAGTTTCACAGGTTGAATATTCCGTTCGCCCACATATTCTGGTTGAAGCTGCAATGGGCACCCATGAATAGAGGTCAATAGTAACAATTGAGAAGAGTGCATTAATGTTTCATTTAATATAATGCATTTCATAGCCTATAAATGTTTACTGACTGCTGATTGGCCTTGGGAACGGAAGGGGAGGAGCCCACCGGAGCCATCTTGACGCTCTGACGGGGCTCCTTCTTTTCACCACCTGCCCACATGCCCGAACGGGCTGTGGGGTCCGTTCCTCCACTAAATGTACATTCTAGCCTGACGAAGAGCAAAGAGGCTCGAAACGCGTAGCTAGTGTAAACAATGTACTACTAAGTTTGTTCTACGTGCCTGTTTGGACGAAAATAAAAGGTAAAACCCGACTTTGGGACGTTATTTTTCGAGCCACATGTGCGCAGTGCTAACGTAGCAACTTAGCAATGGCCGCCGGGGACGACAGGCTAAACGTACAGTGCGCGTCCCCGCGTGCGCGCCTCCTCCCAAGAAACGGAGGAAAAAAGGTGGGGGCTGCTGCCTGAACACTACACCGGACCAGATGACGCTGCTTCCAGCACCGGCTCGGGTGAAAGAAACAGCACCACCCTGCAACATGGAGGCAACGAAGCTGAGCACAACGGAGCAGATGACGTCAGGAGGATGCACGCTCCGCCACACCGACCACCAGCATTCACAGCATCAGCTAAGTGGGGATGAGGATCCCAGACATCCCCACTTCCGCTGCATCATCCACCACCAGGCAGAATCCTGATCGGATCTGTGCACAGAACCAAAAGAGAGGAAAAGTACAGCAAAACAGTCACAGGTGAGAAGATGAAGTGGCTTGCCAGACTCACCAGATGGCGCCATTTGAACACTTCAAGAAGGGACAATGTCTGCCCAATAACAATTACGAGTTCAACAGGAAACCGTATTGTAAGAAGAAGTGCATCGTTTAAAGGTCCTACTGTACCTTTCCTCAGTATAATCCAAATGGCGATATACTTTGAGTGTGATTAACAATATTGAGTTCAACAGGAAACCGTATTGTGAGAAGAAATGCATCGTTTAAGGTCATAATGCACCTTTCCTCAGTATAATCCAAACTGTGATATACTTAGAGTTTGATTAACAATATCGAGTTCAAAGGAAACCGTATTGTCAACATGTGAATCTATTCCTAACCCTAACCTGAGTGTGGGAATATGCTTACCTGCAGCCTGTCTCGTGCTTTTTGCCTAAACATAACATTGGTGGGGTTATGTACGTACTTGTATCCTATTTTGGTTCTGGATCACACGAAGCCTAATCTGGTTCGCTATTCAAAAACCATAATTCCAGTGTTTTGAATAATTTCACTTACTTGAAGCCTAATCCGGCTCTATCATCTCTAAAGGTACACAACAGTATTGATGTTATGGGAGGTTGCGGGCGTTGGAGGCCTCGGAGTTCAACCCAGTGATTGGACAGTGCATTGGCGCGTGCTGCTTTGTCAGTGCGCGGCCCCAAACCCATAATCCCCTACCAGCCCGTGCCTCCTGGGTCTGATTCCGAGTGTCCTCCGACGTCTACTCCTCCCTATACTTTCCTAATGGTGGTCGTGTGATGTGCTTTATTATAATTCTTGTAACGTCTACTTTGTATGTACAAGTTTCACAGGTTGAATATTCCGTTCGCCCACATATTCTGGTTGAAGCTGCAATGGGCACCCATGAATAGAGGTCAATAGTAACAATTGAGAAGAGTGCATTAATGTTTCATTTAATATAATGCATTTCATAGCCTATAAATGTTTACTGACTGCTGATTGGCCTTGGGAACGGAAGGGGAGGAGCCCACCGGAGCCATCTTGACGCTCTGACGGGGCTCCTTCTTTTCACCACCTGCCCACATGCCCGAACGGGCTGTGGGGTCCGTTCCTCCACTAAATGTACATTCTAGCCTGACGAAGAGCAAAGAGGCTCGAAACGCGTAGCTAGTGTAAACAATGTACTACTAAGTTTGTTCTACGTGCCTGTTTGGACGAAAATAAAAGGTAAAACCCGACTTTGGGACGTTATTTTTCGAGCCACATGTGCGCAGTGCTAACGTAGCAACTTAGCAATGGCCGCCGGGGACGACAGGCTAAACGTACAGTGCGCGTCCCCGCGTGCGCGCCTCCTCCCAAGAAACGGAGGAAAAAAGGTGGGGGCTGCTGCCTGAACACTACACCGGACCAGATGACGCTGCTTCCAGCACCGGCTCGGGTGAAAGAAACAGCACCACCCTGCAACATGGAGGCAACGAAGCTGAGCACAACGGAGCAGATGACGTCAGGAGGATGCACGCTCCGCCACACCGACCACCAGCATTCACAGCATCAGCTAAGTGGGGATGAGGATCCCAGACATCCCCACTTCCGCTGCATCATCCACCACCAGGCAGAATCCTGATCGGATCTGTGCACAGAACCAAAAGAGAGGAAAAGTACAGCAAAACAGTCACAGGTGAGAAGATGAAGTGGCTTGCCAGACTCACCAGATGGCGCCATTTGAACACTTCAAGAAGGGACAATGTCTGCCCAATAACAATTACGAGTTCAACAGGAAACCGTATTGTAAGAAGAAGTGCATCGTTTAAAGGTCCTACTGTACCTTTCCTCAGTATAATCCAAATGGCGATATACTTTGAGTGTGATTAACAATATTGAGTTCAACAGGAAACCGTATTGTGAGAAGAAATGCATCGTTTAAGGTCATAATGCACCTTTCCTCAGTATAATCCAAACTGTGATATACTTAGAGTTTGATTAACAATATCGAGTTCAAAAGGAAACCGTATTGTCAACATGTGAATCTATTCCTAACCCTAACCTGAGTGTGGGAATATGCTTACCTGCAGCCTGTCTCGTGCTTTTTGCCTAAACATAACATTGGTGGGGTTATGTACGTACTTGTATCCTATTTTGGTTCTGGATCACACGAAGCCTAATCTGGTTCGCTATTCAAAAACCATAATTCCAGTGTTTTGAATAATTTCACTTACTTGAAGCCTAATCCGGCTCTATCATCTCTAAAGGTACACAACAGTATTGATGTTATGGGAGGTTGTGGGCGTTGGAGGCCTCGGAGTTCAACCCAGTGATTGGACAGTGCATTGGCGCGTGCTGCTTTGTCAGTGCGCGGCCCCAAACCCATAATCCCCTACCAGCCCGTGCCTCCTGGGTCTGATTCCGAGTGTCCTCCGACGTCTACTCCTCCCTATACTTTCCTAATGGTGGTCGTGTGATGTGCTTTATTATAATTCTTGTAACGTCTACTTTGTATGTACAAGTTTCACAGGTTGAATATTCCGTTCGCCCACATATTCTGGTTGAAGCTGCAATGGGCACCCATGAATAGAGGTCAATAGTAACAATTGAGAAGAGTGCATTAATGTTTCATTTAATATAATGCATTTCATAGCCTATAAATGTTTACTGACTGCTGATTGGCCTTGGGAACGGAAGGGGAGGAGCCCACCGGAGCCATCTTGACGCTCTGACGGGGCTCCTTCTTTTCACCACCTGCCCACATGCCCGAACGGGCTGTGGGGTCCGTTCCTCCACTAAATGTACATTCTAGCCTGACGAAGAGCAAAGAGGCTCGAAACGCGTAGCTAGTGTAAACAATGTACTACTAAGTTTGTTCTACGTGCCTGTTTGGACGAAAATAAAAGGTAAAACCCGACTTTGGGACGTTATTTTTCGAGCCACATGTGCGCAGTGCTAACGTAGCAACTTAGCAATGGCCGCCGGGGACGACAGGCTAAACGTACAGTGCGCGTCCCCGCGTGCGCGCCTCCTCCCAAGAAACGGAGGAAAAAAAGGTGGGGGCTGCTGCCTGAACACTACACCGGACCAGATGACGCTGCTTCCAGCACCGGCTCGGGTGAAAGAAACAGCACCACCCTGCAACATGGAGGCAACGAAGCTGAGCACAACGGAGCAGATGACGTCAGGAGGATGCACGCTCCGCCACACCGACCACCAGCATTCACAGCATCAGCTAAGTGGGGATGAGGATCCCAGACATCCCCACTTCCGCTGCATCATCCACCACCAGGCAGAATCCTGATCGGATCTGTGCACAGAACCAAAAGAGAGGAAAAGTACAGCAAAACAGTCACAGGTGAGAAGATGAAGTGGCTTGCCAGACTCACCAGATGGCGCCATTTGAACACTTCAAGAAGGGACAATGTCTGCCCAATAACAATTACGAGTTCAACAGGAAACCGTATTGTAAGAAGAAGTGCATCGTTTAAAGGTCCTACTGTACCTTTCCTCAGTATAATCCAAATGGCGATATACTTTGAGTGTGATTAACAATATTGAGTTCAACAGGAAACCGTATTGTGAGAAGAAATGCATCGTTTAAGGTCATAATGCACCTTTCCTCAGTATAATCCAAACTGTGATATACTTAGAGTTTGATTAACAATATCGAGTTCAAAAGGAAACCGTATTGTCAACATGTGAATCTATTCCTAACCCTAACCTGAGTGTGGGAATATGCTTACCTGCAGCCTGTCTCGTGCTTTTTGCCTAAACATAACATTGGTGGGGTTATGTACGTACTTGTATCCTATTTTGGTTCTGGATCACACGAAGCCTAATCTGGTTCGCTATTCAAAAACCATAATTCCAGTGTTTTGAATAATTTCACTTACTTGAAGCCTAATCCGGCTCTATCATCTCTAAAGGTACACAACAGTATTGATGTTATGGGAGGTTGCGGGCGTTGGAGGCCTCGGAGTTCAACCCAGTGATTGGACAGTGCATTGGCGCGTGCTGCTTTGTCAGTGCGCGGCCCCAAACCCATAATCCCCTACCAGCCCGTGCCTCCTGGGTCTGATTCCGAGTGTCCTCCGACGTCTACTCCTCCCTATACTTTCCTAATGGTGGTCGTGTGATGTGCTTTATTATAATTCTTGTAACGTCTACTTTGTATGTACAAGTTTCACAGGTTGAATATTCCGTTCGCCCACATATTCTGGTTGAAGCTGCAATGGGCACCCATGAATAGAGGTCAATAGTAACAATTGAGAAGAGTGCATTAATGTTTCATTTAATATAATGCATTTCATAGCCTATAAATGTTTACTGACTGCTGATTGGCCTTGGGAACGGAAGGGGAGGAGCCCACCGGAGCCATCTTGACGCTCTGACGGGGCTCCTTCTTTTCACCACCTGCCCACATGCCCGAACGGGCTGTGGGGTCCGTTCCTCCACTAAATGTACATTCTAGCCTGACGAAGAGCAAAGAGGCTCGAAACGCGTAGCTAGTGTAAACAATGTACTACTAAGTTTGTTCTACGTGCCTGTTTGGACGAAAATAAAAGGTAAAACCCGACTTTGGGACGTTATTTTTCGAGCCACATGTGCGCAGTGCTAACGTAGCAACTTAGCAATGGCCGCCGGGGACGACAGGCTAAACGTACAGTGCGCGTCCCCGCGTGCGCGCCTCCTCCCAAGAAACGGAGGAAAAAAGGTGGGGGCTGCTGCCTGAACACTACACCGGACCAGATGACGCTGCTTCCAGCACCGGCTCGGGTGAAAGAAACAGCACCACCCTGCAACATGGAGGCAACGAAGCTGAGCACAACGGAGCAGATGACGTCAGGAGGATGCACGCTCCGCCACACCGACCACCAGCATTCACAGCATCAGCTAAGTGGGGATGAGGATCCCAGACATCCCCACTTCCGCTGCATCATCCACCACCAGGCAGAATCCTGATCGGATCTGTGCACAGAACCAAAAGAGAGGAAAAGTACAGCAAAACAGTCACAGGTGAGAAGATGAAGTGGCTTGCCAGACTCACCAGATGGCGCCATTTGAACACTTCAAGAAGGGACAATGTCTGCCCAATAACAATTACGAGTTCAACAGGAAACCGTATTGTAAGAAGAAGTGCATCGTTTAAAGGTCCTACTGTACCTTTCCTCAGTATAATCCAAATGGCGATATACTTTGAGTGTGATTAACAATATTGAGTTCAACAGGAAACCGTATTGTGAGAAGAAATGCATCGTTTAAGGTCATAATGCACCTTTCCTCAGTATAATCCAAACTGTGATATACTTAGAGTTTGATTAACAATATCGAGTTCAAAAGGAAACCGTATTGTCAACATGTGAATCTATTCCTAACCCTAACCTGAGTGTGGGAATATGCTTACCTGCAGCCTGTCTCGTGCTTTTTGCCTAAACATAACATTGGTGGGGTTATGTACGTACTTGTATCCTATTTTGGTTCTGGATCACACGAAGCCTAATCTGGTTCGCTATTCAAAAACCATAATTCCAGTGTTTGAATAATTTCACTTACTTGAAGCCTAATCCGGCTCTATCATCTCTAAAGGTACACAACAGTATTGATGTTATGGGAGGTTGCGGGCGTTGGAGGCCTCGGAGTTCAACCCAGTGATTGGACAGTGCATTGGCGCGTGCTGCTTTGTCAGTGCGCGGCCCCAAACCCATAATCCCCTACCAGCCCGTGCCTCCTGGGTCTGATTCCGAGTGTCCTCCGACGTCTACTCCTCCCTATACTTTCCTAATGGTGGTCGTGTGATGTGCTTTATTATAATTCTTGTAACGTCTACTTTGTATGTACAAGTTTCACAGGTTGAATATTCCGTTCGCCCACATATTCTGGTTGAAGCTGCAATGGGCACCCATGAATAGAGGTCAATAGTAACAATTGAGAAGAGTGCATTAATGTTTCATTTAATATAATGCATTTCATAGCCTATAAATGTTTACTGACTGCTGATTGGCCTTGGGAACGGAAGGGGAGGAGCCCACCGGAGCCATCTTGACGCTCTGACGGGGCTCCTTCTTTTCACCACCTGCCCACATGCCCGAACGGGCTGTGGGGTCCGTTCCTCCACTAAATGTACATTCTAGCCTGACGAAGAGCAAAGAGGCTCGAAACGCGTAGCTAGTGTAAACAATGTACTACTAAGTTTGTTCTACGTGCCTGTTTGGACGAAAATAAAAGGTAAAACCCGACTTTGGGACGTTATTTTTCGAGCCACATGTGCGCAGTGCTAACGTAGCAACTTAGCAATGGCCGCCGGGGACGACAGGCTAAACGTACAGTGCGCGTCCCCGCGTGCGCGCCTCCTCCCAAGAAACGGAGGAAAAAAGGTGGGGGCTGCTGCCTGAACACTACACCGGACCAGATGACGCTGCTTCCAGCACCGGCTCGGGTGAAAGAAACAGCACCACCCTGCAACATGGAGGCAACGAAGCTGAGCACAACGGAGCAGATGACGTCAGGAGGATGCACGCTCCGCCACACCGACCACCAGCATTCACAGCATCAGCTAAGTGGGGATGAGGATCCCAGACATCCCCACTTCCGCTGCATCATCCACCACCAGGCAGAATCCTGATCGGATCTGTGCACAGAACCAAAAGAGAGGAAAAGTACAGCAAAACAGTCACAGGTGAGAAGATGAAGTGGCTTGCCAGACTCACCAGATGGCGCCATTTGAACACTTCAAGAAGGGACAATGTCTGCCCAATAACAATTACGAGTTCAACAGGAAACCGTATTGTAAGAAGAAGTGCATCGTTTAAAGGTCCTACTGTACCTTTCCTCAGTATAATCCAAATGGCGATATACTTTGAGTGTGATTAACAATATTGAGTTCAACAGGAAACCGTATTGTGAGAAGAAATGCATCGTTTAAGGTCATAATGCACCTTTCCTCAGTATAATCCAAACTGTGATATACTTAGAGTTTGATTAACAATATCGAGTTCAAAAGGAAACCGTATTGTCAACATGTGAATCTATTCCTAACCCTAACCTGAGTGTGGGAATATGCTTACCTGCAGCCTGTCTCGTGCTTTTTGCCTAAACATAACATTGGTGGGGTTATGTACGTACTTGTATCCTATTTTGGTTCTGGATCACACGAAGCCTAATCTGGTTCGCTATTCAAAAACCATAATTCCAGTGTTTTGAATAATTTCACTTACTTGAAGCCTAATCCGGCTCTATCATCTCTAAAGGTACACAACAGTATTGATGTTATGGGAGGTTGCGGGCGTTGGAGGCCTCGGAGTTCAACCCAGTGATTGGACAGTGCATTGGCGCGTGCTGCTTTGTCAGTGCGCGGCCCCAAACCCATAATCCCCTACCAGCCCGTGCCTCCTGGGTCTGATTCCGAGTGTCCTCCGACGTCTACTCCTCCCTATACTTTCCTAATGGTGGTCGTGTGATGTGCTTTATTATAATTCTTGTAACGTCTACTTTGTATGTACAAGTTTCACAGGTTGAATATTCCGTTCGCCCACATATTCTGGTTGAAGCTGCAATGGGCACCCATGAATAGAGGTCAATAGTAACAATTGAGAAGAGTGCATTAATGTTTCATTTAATATAATGCATTTCATAGCCTATAAATGTTTACTGACTGCTGATTGGCCTTGGGAACGGAAGGGGAGGAGCCCACCGGAGCCATCTTGACGCTCTGACGGGGCTCCTTCTTTTCACCACCTGCCCACATGCCCGAACGGGCTGTGGGGTCCGTTCCTCCACTAAATGTACATTCTAGCCTGACGAAGAGCAAAGAGGCTCGAAACGCGTAGCTAGTGTAAACAATGTACTACTAAGTTTGTTCTACGTGCCTGTTTGGACGAAAATAAAAGGTAAAACCCGACTTTGGGACGTTATTTTTCGAGCCACATGTGCGCAGTGCTAACGTAGCAACTTAGCAATGGCCGCCGGGGACGACAGGCTAAACGTACAGTGCGCGTCCCCGCGTGCGCGCCTCCTCCCAAGAAACGGAGGAAAAAAGGTGGGGGCTGCTGCCTGAACACTACACCGGACCAGATGACGCTGCTTCCAGCACCGGCTCGGGTGAAAGAAACAGCACCACCCTGCAACATGGAGGCAACGAAGCTGAGCACAACGGAGCAGATGACGTCAGGAGGATGCACGCTCCGCCACACCGACCACCAGCATTCACAGCATCAGCTAAGTGGGGATGAGGATCCCAGACATCCCCACTTCCGCTGCATCATCCACCACCAGGCAGAATCCTGATCGGATCTGTGCACAGAACCAAAAGAGAGGAAAAGTACAGCAAAACAGTCACAGGTGAGAAGATGAAGTGGCTTGCCAGACTCACCAGATGGCGCCATTTGAACACTTCAAGAAGGGACAATGTCTGCCCAATAACAATTACGAGTTCAACAGGAAACCGTATTGTAAGAAGAAGTGCATCGTTTAAAGGTCCTACTGTACCTTTCCTCAGTATAATCCAAATGGCGATATACTTTGAGTGTGATTAACAATATTGAGTTCAACAGGAAACCGTATTGTGAGAAGAAATGCATCGTTTAAGGTCATAATGCACCTTTCCTCAGTATAATCCAAACTGTGATATACTTAGAGTTTGATTAACAATATCGAGTTCAAAAGGAAACCGTATTGTCAACATGTGAATCTATTCCTAACCCTAACCTGAGTGTGGGAATATGCTTACCTGCAGCCTGTCTCGTGCTTTTTGCCTAAACATAACATTGGTGGGGTTATGTACGTACTTGTATCCTATTTTGGTTCTGGATCACACGAAGCCTAATCTGGTTCGCTATTCAAAAACCATAATTCCAGTGTTTTGAATAATTTCACTTACTTGAAGCCTAATCCGGCTCTATCATCTCTAAAGGTACACAACAGTATTGATGTTATGGGAGGTTGCGGGCGTTGGAGGCCTCGGAGTTCAACCCAGTGATTGGACAGTGCATTGGCGCGTGCTGCTTTGTCAGTGCGCGGCCCCAAACCCATAATCCCCTAACCCTAACCCTAACCCTAACCCTATTCCTAACCCTAACCCTAACCCTAACCCTAACCCAAACATCACAGAGCTGTGACGTCATTAACATCAAAGAACAGTGACGTCATCAACATCACAGAGCTGTGATGTCACCAACATCACAGAGCTGTGATGTCATCAACATCAAAGAGCTGTGATGTCATCAACATCATGTTTGTGACGTCACAAACATCACAGAGCTGTGATGTCATCAACATAAAAGAACAGTGACGTCATCAACATCATGTTTGTGATGTCACAAACATCACAGAGCTGTGATGTCATCAACATCAAAGAACAGTGACGTCATCAACATCATGTTTGTGATGTCATAAACATCACAGAGCTGTGATGTCACCAACATCAAAGAGCTGTGATGTCATCAACATCAAAGAACAGTGACGTCATCAACATCATGTTTGTGACGTCACAAACATCACAGAGCTGTTATGTCACCAACATCAAAGAGCTGTGATGTCATCAACATCAAAGAACAGTGACGTCATCAACATCATATTTGTGACGTCACAAACATCACAGAGCTGTGATGTCATCAACATCAAAGAACAGTGACGTCATCAACATCATGTTTGTGACGTCAAAAACATCACAGAGCTGTGATGTCATCAACATCATGTTTGTGACGTCACAAACATCACAGAGCTGTGATGTCATCAACATCATGTTTGTGACGTCACAAACATCACAGAGCTGTGATGTCATCAACATAAAAGAACAGTGACGTCATCAACATCATGTTTGTGATGTCACAAACATCACAGAGCTGTGATGTCATCAACATCAAAGAACAGTGACGTCATCAACATCATGTTTGTGATGTCACAAACATCACAGAGCTGTGACGTCATCAACATCAAAGAACAGTGACGTCATCAACATCATGTTTGTGATGTCACAAATATCACAGAGCTGTGATGTCACCAACATCAAAGAGCTGTGATGTCATCAACATCAAAGAACAGTGATGTCACAAACATCACAGAGCTGTGATGTCACCATCATCAACATCAAAGAACAGTGACGTCATCAACATCATGTTTGTGATGTCACAAACATCACAGAGCTGTGATGTCACCAACATCAAAGAGCTGTGATGTCACCAACATCAAAGAGCTGTGATGTCATCAACATCAAAGAACAGTGACGTCATCAACATCATGTTTGTGATGTCACCAACATCAATAAGCTGTTATGCTGTCAACTTTAAAGGGCAGTGATGTCAGCAACATCAAAGAACAGTGACGTCACCAACATCAAATCTGTGACTTCACCAACATCAACGTGATGTCATGAACATCAAACCTGTGATCTCACCAAGATCAAAGACCTGTGATGTCATAAACATCACAGAGCTATGATGTCACCAGCATTAAAGAGCTGTGATGTCATCAACATCAAAGAACAGTGACGTCATCAACATCATGTTTGTGACGTCACAAACATCACAGAGCTGTGATGTCATCAACATCATGTTTGTGACGTCACAAACATCACAGAGCTGTGATGTCATCAACATCAAAGAACAGTGACGTCATCAACATCATGTTTGTGATGTCACAAACATCACAGAGCTGTGACGTCATCAACATCAAAGAACAGTGACGTCATCAACATCATGTTTGTGATGTCACAAACATCACAGAGCTGTGATGTCACCAACATCAAAGAGCTGTGATGTCATTAACATCAAAGAACAGTGATGTCACAAACATCACAGAGCTGTGATGTCACCATCATCAAAGAGCTGTGATGTCATCAATATCAAGGAACAGTGACGTCATCAACATCATGTTTGTGATGTCACCAACATCAATAAGCTGTTATGCTGTCAACTTTAAAGGGCAGTGATGTCAGCAACATCAAAGAACAGTGACGTGATCAACATCATGGTTGTGATGTCACAAACATCACAGAGCTGTGATGTCATCAACATCAAAGAGCTGTGATGTCACCAACATCAAATCTGTGACTTCACCAACACCAATAAGCTGTTATGCAGTCAACTTTAAAGGGCAGTGATGTCATCAACATCAAAGAACAGTGACGCCATCAACATCATGTTTGTGACGTCACAAACATCACAGAGCTGTGATGTCATCAACATCAATGAACATTGACGTCATCAACATCATGTTTGTGATGTCATAAACATCACAGAGCTGTGATGTCACCAACATCAAAGAGCTGTGATGTCATCAACATCAAAGAACAGTGACGTCATCAACATCATGTTTGTGACGTCACAAACATCACAGAGCTGTGATGTCATCAACATCAAAGAACAGTGACGTCATCAACATAATGTTTGTGACGTCACAAACATCACAGAGCTGTTATGTCACCAACATCAAAGAGCTGTGATGTCATCAACATCAAAGAACAGTGACGTCATCAACATCATGTTTGTGACGTCACAAACATCACAGAGCTGTGATGTCATCAACATCAAAGAACAGTGACGTCATCAACATCATGTTTGTGACGTCACAAACATCACAGAGCTGTGATGTCATCAACATCAAAGAACAGTGACGTCATCAACATCATCTTTGTGACGTCACAAACATCACATAGCTGTGATGTCACCAACATCAAACAGCTGTGATGTCATCAACATCAAAGAACAGTGACGTCATTAACATCATGTTTGTGACGTCACAAACATCACAGAGCTCTTATGTCACCAACATCATAGAGCTGTGATGTCGTCAACATCAAAGAGCTGTGATGTCACCGACATCAAAGAGCTGTGATGTCATCAACATTAAAGAACAGTGACGTCATCAACATCATGTTTGTGATGTCACCAACATCAATAAGCTGTTATGCTGTCAACTTTAAAGGGCAGTGATGTCAGCAACATCAAAGAACAGTGACGTCATCAACATCATGTTTGTGACGTCACAAACATCACAGAGCTGTTATGTCACCAACATCATAGAGCTGTGATGTCATCAACATCAAAGAGCTGTGATGTCACCAACATCAAATCTGGGACTTCACCAACATCAACGTGATGTCATGAACATCAAACCTGTGATCTCACCAAGATCAAAGACCTGTGATGTCATAAACATCACAGAGCTATGATGTCACCAACATCAAAGAGCTGTGATGTCATCAACATCAAAGAACAGTGACGTCATCAACATCAAAGAACAGTGACGTCATCAACATCATGTTTGTGATGTCATAAACATCACAGAGCTGTGATGTCACCAACATCAAAGAGCTGTGATGTCATCAACATCAAAGAACAGTGACGTCATCAACATCATGTTTGTGACGTCACAAACATCACAGAGCTGTTATGTCACCAACATCAAAGAGCTGTGATGTCATCAACATCAAAGAACAGTGACGTCATCAACATCATATTTGTGACGTCACAAACATCACAGAGCTGTGATGTCATCAACATCAAAGAACAGTGACGTCATCAACATCATGTTTGTGACGTCACAAACATCACAGAGCTGTGATTTCATCAACATCAAAGAACAGTGACGTCATCAACATCATCTTTGTGTCGTCACAAACATCACAGAGCTGTGATGTCATCAACATCAAAGAACAGTGACGTCATCAACATCATGTTTGTGATGTCACAAACATCACATAGCTGTGATGTCACCAACATCAAACAGCTGTGATGTCATCAACATCAAAGAACAGTGACGTCATTAACATCATGTTTGTGACGTCACAAACATCACAGAGCTGTTATGTCACCAACATCATAGAGCTGTGATGTCATCAACATCAAAGAGCTGTGATGTCACCAACATCAAATCTGTGACTTCACCAACATCAACGTGATGTCATGAACATCAAACCTGTGATCTCACCAAGATCAAAGACCTGTGATGTCATAAACATCACAGAGCTATGATGTCACCAGCATTAAAGAGCTGTGATGTCATCAACATCAAAGAACAGTGACGTCATCAACATCATGTTTGTGACGTCACAAACATCACAGAGCTGTGATGTCATCAACATCATGTTTGTGACGTCACAAACATCACAGAGCTGTGATGTCATCAACATCAAAGAACAGTGACGTCATCAACATCATGTTTGTGATGTCACAAACATCACAGAGCTGTGACGTCATCAACATCAAAGAACAGTGACGTCATCAACATCATGTTTGTGATGTCACAAACATCACAGAGCTGTGATGTCACCAACATCAAAGAGCTGTGATGTCATTAACATCAAAGAACAGTGATGTCACAAACATCACAGAGCTGTGATGTCACCATCATCAAAGAGCTGTGATGTCATCAACATCAAAGAACAGTGACGTCATTAACATCATGTTTGTGACGTCACAAACATCACAGAGCTCTTATGTCACCAACATCATAGAGCTGTGATGTCGTCAACATCAAAGAGCTGTGATGTCACCGACATCAAAGAGCTGTGATGTCATCAACATTAAAGAACAGTGACGTCATCAACATCATGTTTGTGATGTCACCAACATCAATAAGCTGTTATGCTGTCAACTTTAAAGGGCAGTGATGTCAGCAACATCAAAGAACAGTGACGTCATCAACATCATGTTTGTGACGTCACAAACATCACAGAGCTGTTATGTCACCAACATCATAGAGCTGTGATGTCATCAACATCAAAGAGCTGTGATGTCACCAACATCAAATCTGGGACTTCACCAACATCAACGTGATGTCATGAACATCAAACCTGTGATCTCACTAAGATCAAAGACCTGTGATGTCATAAACATCACAGAGCTATGATGTCACCAACATCAAAGAGCTGTGATGTCATCAACATCAAAGAACAGTGACGTCATCAACATCAAAGAACAGTGACGTCATCAACATCATGTTTGTGATGTCATAAACATCACAGAGCTGTGATGTCACCAACATCAAAGAGCTGTGATGTCATCAACATCAAAGAACAGTGACGTCATCAACATCATGTTTGTGACGTCACAAACATCACAGAGCTGTTATGTCACCAACATCAAAGAGCTGTGATGTCATCAACATCAAAGAACAGTGACGTCATCAACATCATATTTGTGACGTCACAAACATCACAGAGCTGTGATGTCATCAACATCAAAGAACAGTGACGTCATCAACATCATGTTTGTGACGTCACAAACATCACAGAGCTGTGATTTCATCAACATCAAAGAACAGTGACGTCATCAACATCATCTTTGTGTCGTCACAAACATCACAGAGCTGTGATGTCATCAACATCAAAGAACAGTGACGTCATCAACATCATGTTTGTGATGTCACAAACATCACATAGCTGTGATGTCACCAACATCAAACAGCTGTGATGTCATCAACATCAAAGAACAGTGACGTCATTAACATCATGTTTGTGACGTCACAAACATCACAGAGCTGTTATGTCACCAACATCATAGAGCTGTGATGTCATCAACATCAAAGAGCTGTGATGTCACCAACATCAAATCTGTGACTTCACCAACATCAACGTGATGTCATGAACATCAAACCTGTGATCTCACCAAGATCAAAGACCTGTGATGTCATAAACATCACAGAGCTATGATGTCACCAGCATTAAAGAGCTGTGATGTCATCAACATCAAAGAACAGTGACGTCATCAACATCATGTTTGTGACGTCACAAACATCACAGAGCTGTGATGTCATCAACATCATGTTTGTGACGTCACAAACATCACAGAGCTGTGATGTCATCAACATCAAAGAACAGTGACGTCATCAACATCATGTTTGTGATGTCACAAACATCACAGAGCTGTGACGTCATCAACATCAAAGAACAGTGACGTCATCAACATCATGTTTGTGATGTCATAAACATCACAGAGCTGTGATGTCACCAACATCAAAGAGCTGTGATGTCATCAACATCAAAGAACAGTGACGTCATCAACATCATGTTTGTGACGTCACAAACATCACAGAGCTGTTATGTCACCAACATCAAAGAGCTGTGATGTCATCAACATCAAAGAACAGTGACGTCATCAACATCATATTTGTGACGTCACAAACATCACAGAGCTGTGATGTCATCAACATCAAAGAACAGTGACGTCATCAACATCATGTTTGTGACGTCACAAACATCACAGAGCTGTGATTTCATCAACATCAAAGAACAGTGACGTCATCAACATCATCTTTGTGTCGTCACAAACATCACAGAGCTGTGATGTCATCAACATCAAAGAACAGTGACGTCATCAACATCATGTTTGTGATGTCACAAACATCACATAGCTGTGATGTCACCAACATCAAACAGCTGTGATGTCATCAACATCAAAGAACAGTGACGTCATTAACATCATGTTTGTGACGTCACAAACATCACAGAGCTGTTATGTCACCAACATCATAGAGCTGTGATGTCATCAACATCAAAGAGCTGCGATGTCACCAACATCAAATCTGTGACTTCACCAACATCAACGTGATGTCATGAACATCAAACCTGTGATCTCACCAAGATCAAAGACCTGTGATGTCCCATTGACATACATGCTTTGTGCACCATTTGTTACGGGAGTGTTGAACCAGGTACTGTTGAACACTTTTGTTGCAACAAGGCATCCTTTTGCAGAGGCAATTTCATAGTCTATGAAGTTTACTGAGACGTGATTATTGCTGGTTGAAAACTTTAACCCAATACCCGCCAAAGATGACTTGAAATATAGTCAGCTAAGGCAATTTTTGATAGTCTCTAAGGAGACTTCACATTGTATGTCAATATTAAATAATCTGAGGATCTTAGCACTTGTCAGCTCACGACCAAACAAAAAATCAAGTTGTTGTGGAGGTTTCTGCCTACAATTTTAGGTTTCTTTTAACATCCCTAGATCTCGTCAAACATTCAAACGAATTGATCTGCCGCAGTAGGCTCTCAAAGTGGGTTGTAGTATGGATACTTTGTTGCCAAATGCGTTGTTCAAAGGGTACTTTGTTGCCAAATCCAGCATTAATTCAAATAACATGGATTGGGTGGGGTTTGTTGCAAGCAAATCACATTTCCCATTGACATACATGCTTTGTGCACCATTTGTTACAGAAGTGTTGAACCAGGTACTGTTGAACACTTTTGTTGCAACAGGCATCCTTTTGCAGAGGCAATTTCATAGTCTATGAAGTTTACTGAGACGTGATTATTGCTGGTTGAAAACTTTAACCCAATTCCCGCCAAAGATGACTTGAAATATAGTCAGCTAAGGCAATTTTTGATAGTCTCTAAGGAGACTTCACATTGTATGTCAATATTAAATAATCTGAGGATCATAGCACTTGTCAGCTCACGACGAAACAAAAAATCAAGTTGTTGTGGAGGTTTCTGCCTACAATTTTAGGTTTCTTTTAACATCCCTAGATCTCTTGTCAAACATTCAAACGAATTGATCTGCCGCAGTAGGCTCTCAAAGTGGGTTGTAGTATGGATACTTTGTTGCCAAATGCGTTGTTCAAAGGGTACTTTGTTGCCAAATCCAGCATTAATTCAAATAACATGGATTGGGTGGGGTTTGTTGCAAGCAAATCACATTTCCCATTGACATACATGCTTTGTGCACCATTTGTTACGGGAGTGTTGAACCAGGTACTGTTGAACACTTTTGTTGCAACAGGCATCCTTTTGCAGAGGCAATTTCATAGTCTATGAAGTTTACTGAGACGTGATTATTGCTGGTTGAAAACTTTAACCCAATACCCGCCAAAGATGACTTGAAATATAGTCAGCTAAGGCAATTTTTGATAGTCTCTAAGGAGACTTCACATTGTATGTCAATATTAAATAATCTGAGGATCATAGCACTTGTCAGCTCACGACGAAACAAAAAATCAAGTTGTTGTGGAGGTTTCTGCCTACAATTTTAGGTTTCTTTTAACATCCCTAGATCTCTTGTCAAACATTCAAACGAATTGATCTGCCGCAGTAGGCTCTCAAAGTGGGTTGTAGTATGGATACTTTGTTGCCAAATGCGTTGTTCAAAGGGTACTTTGTTGCCAAATCCAGCATTAATTCAAATAACATGGATTGGGTGGGGTTTGTTGCAAGCAAATCACATTTCCCATTGACATACATGCTTTGTGCACCATTTGTTACGGGAGTGTTGAACCAGGTACTGTTGAACACTTTTGTTGCGACAGGCATCCTTTTGCAGAGGCAATTTCATAGTCTATGAAGTTTACTGAGACGTGATTATTGCTGGTTGAAAACTTTAACCCAATACCCGCCAAAGATGACTTGAAATATAGTCAGCTAAGGCAATTTTTGATAGTCTCTAAGGAGACTTCACATTGTATGTCAATATTAAATAATCTGAGGATCATAGCACTTGTCAGCTCACGACGAAACAAAAAATCAAGTTGTTGTGGAGGTTTCTGCCTACAATTTTAGGTTTCTTTTAACATCCCTAGATCTCTTGTCAAACATTCAAACGAATTGATCTGCCGCAGTAGGCTCTCAAAGTGGGTTGTAGTATGGATACTTTGTTGCCAAATGCGTTGTTCAAAGGGTACTTTGTTGCCAAATCCAGCATTAATTCAAATAACATGGATTGGGTGGGGTTTGTTGCAAGCAAATCACATTTCCCATTGACATACATGCTTTGTGCACCATTTGTTACGGGAGTGTTGAACCAGGTACTGTTGAACACTTTTGTTGCGACAGGCATCCTTTTGCAGAGGCAATTTCATAGTCTATGAAGTTTACTGAGACGTGATTATTGCTGGTTGAAAACTTTAACCCAATACCCGCCAAAGATGACTTGAAATATAGTCAGCTAAGGCAATTTTTGATAGTCTCTAAGGAGACTTCACATTGTATGTCAATATTAAATAATCTGAGGATCATAGCACTTGTCAGCTCACGACGAAACAAAAAATCAAGTTGTTGTGGAGGTTTCTGCCTACAATTTTAGGTTTCTTTTAACATCCCTAGATCTCTTGTCAAACATTCAAACGAATTGATCTGCCGCAGTAGGCTCTCAAAGTGGGTTGTAGTATGGATACTTTGTTGCCAAATGCGTTGTTCAAAGGGTACTTTGTTGCCAAATCCAGCATTAATTCAAATAACATGGATTGGGTGGGGTTTGTTGCAAGCAAATCACATTTCCCATTGACATACATGCTTTGTGCACCATTTGTTACGGGAGTGTTGAACCAGGTACTGTTGAACACTTTTGTTGCAACAGGCATCCTTTTGCAGAGGCAATTTCATAGTCTATGAAGTTTACTGAGACGTGATTATTGCTGGTTGAAAACTTTAACCCAATACCCGCCAAAGATGACTTGAAATATAGTCAGCTAAGGCAATTTTTGATAGTCTCTAAGGAGACTTCACATTGTATGTCAATATTAAATAATCTGAGGATCATAGCACTTGTCAGCTCACGACGAAACAAAAAATCAAGTTGTTGTGGAGGTTTCTGCCTACAATTTTAGGTTTCTTTTAACATCCCTAGATCTCTTGTCAAACATTCAAACGAATTGATCTGCCGCAGTAGGCTCTCAAAGTGGGTTGTAGTATGGATACTTTGTTGCCAAATGCGTTGTTCAAAGGGTACTTTGTTGCCAAATCCAGCATTAATTCAAATAACATGGATTGGGTGGGGTTTGTTGCAAGCAAATCACATTTCCCATTGACATACATGCTTTGTGCACCATTTGTTACGGGAGTGTTGAACCAGGTACTGTTGAACACTTTTGTTGCGACAGGCATCCTTTTGCAGAGGCAATTTCATAGTCTATGAAGTTTACTGAGACGTGATTATTGCTGGTTGAAAACTTTAACCCAATACCCGCCAAAGATGACTTGAAATATAGTCAGCTAAGGCAATTTTTGATAGTCTCTAAGGAGACTTCACATTGTATGTCAATATTAAATAATCTGAGGATCATAGCACTTAGTCAGCTCACGACGAAACAAAAAATCAAGTTGTTGTGGAGGTTTCTGCCTACAATTTTAGGTTTCTTTTAACATCCCTAGATCTCTTGTCAAACATTCAAACGAATTGATCTGCCGCAGTAGGCTCTCAAAGTGGGTTGTAGTATGGATACTTTGTTGCCAAATGCGTTGTTCAAAGGGTACTTTGTTGCCAAATCCAGCATTAATTCAAATAACATGGATTGGGTGGGGTTTGTTGCAAGCAAATCACATTTCCCATTGACATACATGCTTTGTGCACCATTTGTTACGGGAGTGTTGAACCAGGTACTGTTGAACACTTTTGTTGCAACAGGCATCCTTTTGCAGAGGCAATTTCATAGTCTATGAAGTTTACTGAGACGTGATTATTGCTGGTTGAAAACTTTAACCCAATACCCGCCAAAGATGACTTGAAATATAGTCAGCTAAGGCAATTTTTGATAGTCTCTAAGGAGACTTCACATTGTATGTCAATATTAAATAATCTGAGGATCATAGCACTTGTCAGCTCACGACGAAACAAAAAATCAAGTTGTTGTGGAGGTTTCTGCCTACAATTTTAGGTTTCTTTTAACATCCCTAGATCTCTTGTCAAACATTCAAACGAATTGATCTGCCGCAGTAGGCTCTCAAAGTGGGTTGTAGTATGGATACTTTGTTGCCAAATGCGTTGTTCAAAGGGTACTTTGTTGCCAAATCCAGCATTAATTCAAATAACATGGATTGGGTGGGGTTTGTTGCAAGCAAATCACATTTCCCATTGACATACATGCTTTGTGCACCATTTGTTACGGGAGTGTTGAACCAGGTACTGTTGAACACTTTTGTTGCAACAGGCATCCTTTTGCAGAGGCAAGTTCATAGTCTATGAAGTTTACTGAGACGTGATTATTGCTGGTTGAAAACTTTAACCCAATACCCGCCAAAGATGACTTGAAATATAGTCAGCTAAGGCAATTTTTGATAGTCTCTAAGGAGACTTCACATTGTATGTCAATATTAAATAATCTGAGGATCATAGCACTTGTCAGCTCACGACGAAACAAAAAATCAAGTTGTTGTGGAGGTTTCTGCCTACAATTTTAGGTTTCTTTTAACATCCCTAGATCTCTTGTCAAACATTCAAACGAATTGATCTGCCGCAGTAGGCTCTCAAAGTGGGTTGTAGTATGGATACTTTGTTGCCAAATGCGTTGTTCAAAGGGTACTTTGTTGCCAAATCCAGCATTAATTCAAATAACATGGATTGGGTGGGGTTTGTTGCAAGCAAATCACATTTCCCATTGACATACATGCTTTGTGCACCATTTGTTACGGGAGTGTTGAACCAGGTACTGTTGAACACTTTTGTTGCAACAGGCATCCTTTTGCAGAGGCAAGTTCATAGTCTATGAAGTTTACTGAGACGTGATTATTGCTGGTTGAAAACTTTAACCCAATTCCCGCCAAAGATGACTTGAAATATAGTCAGCTAAGGCAATTTTTGATAGTCTCTAAGGAGACTTCACATTGTATGTCAATATTAAATAATCTGAGGATCATAGCACTTGTCAGCTCACGACGAAACAAAAAATCAAGTTGTTGTGGAGGTTTCTGCCTACAATTTTAGGTTTCTTTTAACATCCCTAGATCTCTTGTCAAACATTCAAACGAATTGATCTGCCGCAGTAGGCTCTCAAAGTGGGTTGTAGTATGGATACTTTGTTGCCAAATGCGTTGTTCAAAGGGTACTTTGTTGCCAAATCCAGCATTAATTCAAATAACATGGATTGGGTGGGGTTTGTTGCAAGCAAATCACATTTCCCATTGACATACATGCTTTGTGCACCATTTGTTACGGGAGTGTTGAACCAGGTACTGTTGAACACTTTTGTTGCAACAGGCATCCTTTTGCAGAGGCAATTTCATAGTCTATGAAGTTTACTGAGACGTGATTATTGCTGGTTGAAAACTTTAACCCAATACCCGCCAAAGATGACTTGAAATATAGTCAGCTAAGGCAATTTTTGATAGTCTCTAAGGAGACTTCACATTGTATGTCAATATTAAATAATCTGAGGATCATAGCACTTGTCAGCTCACGACGAAACAAAAAATCAAGTTGTTGTGGAGGTTTCTGCCTACAATTTTAGGTTTCTTTTAACATCCCTAGATCTCTTGTCAAACATTCAAACGAATTGATCTGCCGCAGTAGGCTCTCAAAGTGGGTTGTAGTATGGATACTTTGTTGCCAAATGCGTTGTTCAAAGGGTACTTTGTTGCCAAATCCAGCATTAATTCAAATAACATGGATTGGGTGGGGTTTGTTGCAAGCAAATCACATTTCCCATTGACATACATGCTTTGTGCACCATTTGTTACGGGAGTGTTGAACCAGGTACTGTTGAACACTTTTGTTGCAACAGGCATCCTTTTGCAGAGGCAATTTCATAGTCTATGAAGTTTACTGAGACGTGATTATTGCTGGTTGAAAACTTTAACCCAATACCCGCCAAAGATGACTTGAAATATAGTCAGCTAAGGCAATTTTTGATAGTCTCTAAGGAGACTTCACATTGTATGTCAATATTAAATAATCTGAGGATCATAGCACTTGTCAGCTCACGACGAAACAAAAAATCAAGTTGTTGTGGAGGTTTCTGCCTACAATTTTAGGTTTCTTTTAACATCCCTAGATCTCTTGTCAAACATTCAAACGAATTGATCTGCCGCAGTAGGCTCTCAAAGTGGGTTGTAGTATGGATACTTTGTTGCCAAATGCGTTGTTCAAAGGGTACTTTGTTGCCAAATCCAGCATTAATTCAAATAACATGGATTGGGTGGGGTTTGTTGCAAGCAAATCACATTTCCCATTGACATACATGCTTTGTGCACCATTTGTTACGGGAGTGTTGAACCAGGTACTGTTGAACACTTTTGTTGCAACAGGCATCCTTTTGCAGAGGCAAGTTCATAGTCTATGAAGTTTACTGAGACGTGATTATTGCTGGTTGAAAACTTTAACCCAATTCCCGCCAAAGATGACTTGAAATATAGTCAGCTAAGGCAATTTTTGATAGTCTCTAAGGAGACTTCACATTGTATGTCAATATTAAATAATCTGAGGATCATAGCACTTGTCAGCTCACGACGAAACAAAAAATCAAGTTGTTGTGGAGGTTTCTGCCTACAATTTTAGGTTTCTTTTAACATCCCTAGATCTCTTGTCAAACATTCAAACGAATTGATCTGCCGCAGTAGGCTCTCAAAGTGGGTTGTAGTATGGATACTTTGTTGCCAAATGCGTTGTTCAAAGGGTACTTTGTTGCCAAATCCAGCATTAATTCAAATAACATGGATTGGGTGGGGTTTGTTGCAAGCAAATCACATTTCCCATTGACATACATGCTTTGTGCACCATTTGTTACGGGAGTGTTGAACCAGGTACTGTTGAACACTTTTGTTGCGAACAGGCATCCTTTTGCAGAGGCAATTTCATAGTCTATGAAGTTTACTGAGACGTGATTATTGCTGGTTGAAAACTTTAACCCAATACCCGCCAAAGATGACTTGAAATATAGTCAGCTAAGGCAATTTTTGATAGTCTCTAAGGAGACTTCACATTGTATGTCAATATTAAATAATCTGAGGATCATAGCACTTGTCAGCTCACGACGAAACAAAAAATCAAGTTGTTGTGGAGGTTTCTGCCTACAATTTTAGGTTTCTTTTAACATCCCTAGATCTCTTGTCAAACATTCAAACGAATTGATCTGCCGCAGTAGGCTCTCAAAGTGGGTTGTAGTATGGATACTTTGTTGCCAAATGCGTTGTTCAAAGGGTACTTTGTTGCCAAATCCAGCATTAATTCAAATAACATGGATTGGGTGGGGTTTGTTGCAAGCAAATCACATTTCCCATTGACATACATGCTTTGTGCACCATTTGTTACGGGAGTGTTGAACCAGGTACTGTTGAACACTTTTGTTGCAACAGGCATCCTTTTGCAGAGGCAAGTTCATAGTCTATGAAGTTTACTGAGACGTGATTATTGCTGGTTGAAAACTTTAACCCAATTACCCGCCAAAGATGACTTGAAATATAGTCAGCTAAGGCAATTTTTGATAGTCTCTAAGGAGACTTCACATTGTATGTCAATATTAAATAATCTGAGGATCATAGCACTTGTCAGCTCACGACGAAACAAAAAATCAAGTTGTTGTGGAGGTTTCTGCCTACAATTTTAGGTTTCTTTTAACATCCCTAGATCTCTTGTCAAACATTCAAACGAATTGATCTGCCGCAGTAGGCTCTCAAAGTGGGTTGTAGTATGGATACTTTGTTGCCAAATGCGTTGTTCAAAGGGTACTTTGTTGCCAAATCCAGCATTAATTCAAATAACATGGATTGGGTGGGGTTTGTTGCAAGCAAATCACATTTCCCATTGACATACATGCTTTGTGCACCATTTGTTACGGGAGTGTTGAACCAGGTACTGTTGAACACTTTTGTTGCGACAGGCATCCTTTTGCAGAGGCAATTTCATAGTCTATGAAGTTTACTGAGACGTGATTATTGCTGGTTGAAAACTTTAACCCAATACCCGCCAAAGATGACTTGAAATATAGTCAGCTAAGGCAATTTTTGATAGTCTCTAAGGAGACTTCACATTGTATGTCAATATTAAATAATCTGAGGATCATAGCACTTGTCAGCTCACGACGAAACAAAAAATCAAGTTGTTGTGGAGGTTTCTGCCTACAATTTTAGGTTTCTTTTAACATCCCTAGATCTCTTGTCAAACATTCAAACGAATTGATCTGCCGCAGTAGGCTCTCAAAGTGGGTTGTAGTATGGATACTTTGTTGCCAAATGCGTTGTTCAAAGGGTACTTTGTTGCCAAATCCAGCATTAATTCAAATAACATGGATTGGGTGGGGTTTGTTGCAAGCAAATCACATTTCCCATTGACATACATGCTTTGTGCACCATTTGTTACGGGAGTGTTGAACCAGGTACTGTTGAACACTTTTGTTGCGACAGGCATCCTTTTGCAGAGGCAATTTCATAGTCTATGAAGTTTACTGAGACGTGATTATTGCTGGTTGAAAACTTTAACCCAATACCCGCCAAAGATGACTTGAAATATAGTCAGCTAAGGCAATTTTTGATAGTCTCTAAGGAGACTTCACATTGTATGTCAATATTAAATAATCTGAGGATCATAGCACTTGTCAGCTCACGACGAAACAAAAAATCAAGTTGTTGTGGAGGTTTCTGCCTACAATTTTAGGTTTCTTTTAACATCCCTAGATCTCTTGTCAAACATTCAAACGAATTGATCTGCCGCAGTAGGCTCTCAAAGTGGGTTGTAGTATGGATACTTTGTTGCCAAATGCGTTGTTCAAAGGGTACTTTGTTGCCAAATCCAGCATTAATTCAAATAACATGGATTGGGTGGGGTTTGTTGCAAGCAAATCACATTTCCCATTGACATACATGCTTTGTGCACCATTTGTTACGGGAGTGTTGAACCAGGTACTGTTGAACACTTTTGTTGCAACAGGCATCCTTTTGCAGAGGCAATTTCATAGTCTATGAAGTTTACTGAGACGTGATTATTGCTGGTTGAAAACTTTAACCCAATTACCCGCCAAAGATGACTTGAAATATAGTCAGCTAAGGCAATTTTTGATAGTCTCTAAGGAGACTTCACATTGTATGTCAATATTAAATAATCTGAGGATCATAGCACTTGTCAGCTCACGACGAAACAAAAAATCAAGTTGTTGTGGAGGTTTCTGCCTACAATTTTAGGTTTCTTTTAACATCCCTAGATCTCTTGTCAAACATTCAAACGAATTGATCTGCCGCAGTAGGCTCTCAAAGTGGGTTGTAGTATGGATACTTTGTTGCCAAATGCGTTGTTCAAAGGGTACTTTGTTGCCAAATCCAGCATTAATTCAAATAACATGGATTGGGTGGGGTTTGTTGCAAGCAAATCACATTTCCCATTGACATACATGCTTTGTGCACCATTTGTTACGGGAGTGTTGAACCAGGTACTGTTGAACACTTTTGTTGCAACAGGCATCCTTTTGCAGAGGCAAGTTCATAGTCTATGAAGTTTACTGAGACGTGATTATTGCTGGTTGAAAACTTTAACCCAATTCCCGCCAAAGATGACTTGAAATATAGTCAGCTAAGGCAATTTTTGATAGTCTCTAAGGAGACTTCACATTGTATGTCAATATTAAATAATCTGAGGATCATAGCACTTGTCAGCTCACGACGAAACAAAAAATCAAGTTGTTGTGGAGGTTTCTGCCTACAATTTTAGGTTTCTTTTAACATCCCTAGATCTCTTGTCAAACATTCAAACGAATTGATCTGCCGCAGTAGGCTCTCAAAGTGGGTTGTAGTATGGATACTTTGTTGCCAAATGCGTTGTTCAAAGGGTACTTTGTTGCCAAATCCAGCATTAATTCAAATAACATGGATTGGGTGGGGTTTGTTGCAAGCAAATCATATTTCCCATTGACATACATGCTTTGTGCACCATTTGTTACGGGAGTGTTGAACCAGGTACTGTTGAACACTTTTGTTGCGACAGGCATCCTTTTGCAGAGGCAATTTCATAGTCTATGAAGTTTACTGAGACGTGATTATTGCTGGTTGAAAACTTTAATCCAATACCCGCCAAAGATGACTTGAAATATAGTCAGCTAAGGCAATTTTTGATAGTCTCTAAGGAGACTTCATATTGTATGTCAATATTAAATAACCTGAGGATTATAGCACTTGTCAGCTCACGACGAAACAAAAAATCAAGTTGTTGTGGAGGTTTCTGCCTACAATTTTACGTTTCTTTTAACATCCCTAGATCTTGTCAAACTTTCGAATTTATTGTTCTGCCGCGTTAGGCTTATCAAACTTTCAACTGTATTGATCTGCCGCAGTAGGCTCTCAAAGTGGGTTGTAGTATGGATACTTTGTTGCCAAATGCGTTGTTCAAAGGGTACTTTGTTGCCAAATCCAGCATTAATTCAAATAACATGGATTGGGTGGGGTTTGTTGCAAGCAAATCACATTTCCCATTGACATACATGCTTTGTGCACCATTTGTTACGGGAGTGTTGAACCAGGTACTGTTGAACACTTTTGTTGCGACAGGCATCCTTTTGCAGAGGCAATTTCATAGTCTATGAAGTTTACTGAGACGTGATTATTGCTGGTTGAAAACTTTAACCCAATACCCGCCAAAGATGACTTGAAATATAGTCAGCTAAGGCAATTTTTGATAGTCTCTAAGGAGACTTCACATTGTATGTCAATATTAAATAATCTGAGGATCATAGCACTTGTCAGCTCACGACGAAACAAAAAATCAAGTTGTTGTGGAGGTTTCTGCCTACAATTTTAGGTTTCTTTTAACATCCCTAGATCTCTTGTCAAACATTCAAACGAATTGATCTGCCGCAGTAGGCTCTCAAAGTGGGTTGTAGTATGGATACTTTGTTGCCAAATGCGTTGTTCAAAGGGTACTTTGTTGCCAAATCCAGCATTAATTCAAATAACATGGATTGGGTGGGGTTTGTTGCAAGCAAATCACATTTCCCATTGACATACATGCTTTGTGCACCATTTGTTACGGGAGTGTTGAACCAGGTACTGTTGAACACTTTTGTTGCAACAGGCATCCTTTTGCAGAGGCAATTTCATAGTCTATGAAGTTTACTGAGACGTGATTATTGCTGGTTGAAAACTTTAACCCAATTCCCGCCAAAGATGACTTGAAATATAGTCAGCTAAGGCAATTTTTGATAGTCTCTAAGGAGACTTCACATTGTATGTCAATATTAAATAATCTGAGGATCATAGCACTTGTCAGCTCACGACGAAACAAAAAATCAAGTTGTTGTGGAGGTTTCTGCCTACAATTTTAGGTTTCTTTTAACATCCCTAGATCTCTTGTCAAACATTCAAACGAATTGATCTGCCGCAGTAGGCTCTCAAAGTGGGTTGTAGTATGGATACTTTGTTGCCAAATGCGTTGTTCAAAGGGTACTTTGTTGCCAAATCCAGCATTAATTCAAATAACATGGATTGGGTGGGGTTTGTTGCAAGCAAATCACATTTCCCATTGACATACATGCTTTGTGCACCATTTGTTACGGGAGTGTTGAACCAGGTACTGTTGAACACTTTTGTTGCGAACAGGCATCCTTTTGCAGAGGCAATTTCATAGTCTATGAAGTTTACTGAGACGTGATTATTGCTGGTTGAAAACTTTAACCCAATACCCGCCAAAGATGACTTGAAATATAGTCAGCTAAGGCAATTTTTGATAGTCTCTAAGGAGACTTCACATTGTATGTCAATATTAAATAATCTGAGGATCATAGCACTTGTCAGCTCACGACGAAACAAAAAATCAAGTTGTTGTGGAGGTTTCTGCCTACAATTTTAGGTTTCTTTTAACATCCCTAGATCTCTTGTCAAACATTCAAACGAATTGATCTGCCGCAGTAGGCTCTCAAAGTGGGTTGTAGTATGGATACTTTGTTGCCAAATGCGTTGTTCAAAGGGTACTTTGTTGCCAAATCCAGCATTAATTCAAATAACATGGATTGGGTGGGGTTTGTTGCAAGCAAATCACATTTCCCATTGACATACATGCTTTGTGCACCATTTGTTACGGGAGTGTTGAACCAGGTACTGTTGAACACTTTTGTTGCAACAGGCATCCTTTTGCAGAGGCAATTTCATAGTCTATGAAGTTTACTGAGACGTGATTATTGCTGGTTGAAAACTTTAACCCAATACCCGCCAAAGATGACTTGAAATATAGTCAGCTAAGGCAATTTTTGATAGTCTCTAAGGAGACTTCACATTGTATGTCAATATTAAATAATCTGAGGATCATAGCACTTGTCAGCTCACGACGAAACAAAAAATCAAGTTGTTGTGGAGGTTTCTGCCTACAATTTTAGGTTTCTTTTAACATCCCTAGATCTCTTGTCAAACATTCAAACGAATTGATCTGCCGCAGTAGGCTCTCAAAGTGGGTTGTAGTATGGATACTTTGTTGCCAAATGCGTTGTTCAAAGGGTACTTTGTTGCCAAATCCAGCATTAATTCAAATAACATGGATTGGGTGGGGTTTGTTGCAAGCAAATCACATTTCCCATTGACATACATGCTTTGTGCACCATTTGTTACGGGAGTGTTGAACCAGGTACTGTTGAACACTTTTGTTGCAACAGGCATCCTTTTGCAGAGGCAATTTCATAGTCTATGAAGTTTACTGAGACGTGATTATTGCTGGTTGAAAACTTTAACCCAATTCCCGCCAAAGATGACTTGAAATATAGTCAGCTAAGGCAATTTTTGATAGTCTCTAAGGAGACTTCACATTGTATGTCAATATTAAATAATCTGAGGATCATAGCACTTGTCAGCTCACGACGAAACAAAAAATCAAGTTGTTGTGGAGGTTTCTGCCTACAATTTTAGGTTTCTTTTAACATCCCTAGATCTCTTGTCAAACATTCAAACGAATTGATCTGCCGCAGTAGGCTCTCAAAGTGGGTTGTAGTATGGATACTTTGTTGCCAAATGCGTTGTTCAAAGGGTACTTTGTTGCCAAATCCAGCATTAATTCAAATAACATGGATTGGGTGGGGTTTGTTGCAAGCAAATCACATTTCCCATTGACATACATGCTTTGTGCACCATTTGTTACGGGAGTGTTGAACCAGGTACTGTTGAACACTTTTGTTGCAACAGGCATCCTTTTGCAGAGGCAATTTCATAGTCTATGAAGTTTACTGAGACGTGATTATTGCTGGTTGAAAACTTTAACCCAATTCCCGCCAAAGATGACTTGAAATATAGTCAGCTAAGGCAATTTTTGATAGTCTCTAAGGAGACTTCACATTGTATGTCAATATTAAATAATCTGAGGATCATAGCACTTGTCAGCTCACGACGAAACAAAAAATCAAGTTGTTGTGGAGGTTTCTGCCTACAATTTTAGGTTTCTTTTAACATCCCTAGATCTCTTGTCAAACATTCAAACGAATTGATCTGCCGCAGTAGGCTCTCAAAGTGGGTTGTAGTATGGATACTTTGTTGCCAAATGCGTTGTTCAAAGGGTACTTTGTTGCCAAATCCAGCATTAATTCAAATAACATGGATTGGGTGGGGTTTGTTGCAAGCAAATCACATTTCCCATTGACATACATGCTTTGTGCACCATTTGTTACGGGAGTGTTGAACCAGGTACTGTTGAACACTTTTGTTGCAACAGGCATCCTTTTGCAGAGGCAATTTCATAGTCTATGAAGTTTACTGAGACGTGATTATTGCTGGTTGAAAACTTTAACCCAATACCCGCCAAAGATGACTTGAAATATAGTCAGCTAAGGCAATTTTTGATAGTCTCTAAGGAGACTTCACATTGTATGTCAATATTAAATAATCTGAGGATCATAGCACTTGTCAGCTCACGACGAAACAAAAAATCAAGTTGTTGTGGAGGTTTCTGCCTACAATTTTAGGTTTCTTTTAACATCCCTAGATCTCTTGTCAAACATTCAAACGAATTGATCTGCCGCAGTAGGCTCTCAAAGTGGGTTGTAGTATGGATACTTTGTTGCCAAATGCGTTGTTCAAAGGGTACTTTGTTGCCAAATCCAGCATTAATTCAAATAACATGGATTGGGTGGGGTTTGTTGCAAGCAAATCACATTTCCCATTGACATACATGCTTTGTGCACCATTTGTTACGGGAGTGTTGAACCAGGTACTGTTGAACACTTTTGTTGCAACAGGCATCCTTTTGCAGAGGCAATTTCATAGTCTATGAAGTTTACTGAGACGTGATTATTGCTGGTTGAAAACTTTAACCCAATACCCGCCAAAGATGACTTGAAATATAGTCAGCTAAGGCAATTTTTGATAGTCTCTAAGGAGACTTCACATTGTATGTCAATATTAAATAATCTGAGGATCATAGCACTTGTCAGCTCACGACGAAACAAAAAATCAAGTTGTTGTGGAGGTTTCTGCCTACAATTTTAGGTTTCTTTTAACATCCCTAGATCTCTTGTCAAACATTCAAACGAATTGATCTGCCGCAGTAGGCTCTCAAAGTGGGTTGTAGTATGGATACTTTGTTGCCAAATGCGTTGTTCAAAGGGTACTTTGTTGCCAAATCCAGCATTAATTCAAATAACATGGATTGGGTGGGGTTTGTTGCAAGCAAATCACATTTCCCATTGACATACATGCTTTGTGCACCATTTGTTACGGGAGTGTTGAACCAGGTACTGTTGAACACTTTTGTTGCAACAGGCATCCTTTTGCAGAGGCAATTTCATAGTCTATGAAGTTTACTGAGACGTGATTATTGCTGGTTGAAAACTTTAACCCAATACCCGCCAAAGATGACTTGAAATATAGTCAGCTAAGGCAATTTTTGATAGTCTCTAAGGAGACTTCACATTGTATGTCAATATTAAATAATCTGAGGATCATAGCACTTGTCAGCTCACGACGAAACAAAAAATCAAGTTGTTGTGGAGGTTTCTGCCTACAATTTTAGGTTTCTTTTAACATCCCTAGATCTCTTGTCAAACATTCAAACGAATTGATCTGCCGCAGTAGGCTCTCAAAGTGGGTTGTAGTATGGATACTTTGTTGCCAAATGCGTTGTTCAAAGGGTACTTTGTTGCCAAATCCAGCATTAATTCAAATAACATGGATTGGGTGGGGTTTGTTGCAAGCAAATCACATTTCCCATTGACATACATGCTTTGTGCACCATTTGTTACGGGAGTGTTGAACCAGGTACTGTTGAACACTTTTGTTGCAACAGGCATCCTTTTGCAGAGGCAATTTCATAGTCTATGAAGTTTACTGAGACGTGATTATTGCTGGTTGAAAACTTTAACCCAATACCCGCCAAAGATGACTTGAAATATAGTCAGCTAAGGCAATTTTTGATAGTCTCTAAGGAGACTTCACATTGTATGTCAATATTAAATAATCTGAGGATCATAGCACTTGTCAGCTCACGACGAAACAAAAAATCAAGTTGTTGTGGAGGTTTCTGCCTACAATTTTAGGTTTCTTTTAACATCCCTAGATCTCTTGTCAAACATTCAAACGAATTGATCTGCCGCAGTAGGCTCTCAAAGTGGGTTGTAGTATGGATACTTTGTTGCCAAATGCGTTGTTCAAAGGGTACTTTGTTGCCAAATCCAGCATTAATTCAAATAACATGGATTGGGTGGGGTTTGTTGCAAGCAAATCACATTTCCCATTGACATACATGCTTTGTGCACCATTTGTTACGGGAGTGTTGAACCAGGTACTGTTGAACACTTTTGTTGCAACAGGCATCCTTTTGCAGAGGCAATTTCATAGTCTATGAAGTTTACTGAGACGTGATTATTGCTGGTTGAAAACTTTAACCCAATACCCGCCAAAGATGACTTGAAATATAGTCAGCTAAGGCAATTTTTGATAGTCTCTAAGGAGACTTCACATTGTATGTCAATATTAAATAATCTGAGGATCATAGCACTTGTCAGCTCACGACGAAACAAAAAATCAAGTTGTTGTGGAGGTTTCTGCCTACAATTTTAGGTTTCTTTTAACATCCCTAGATCTCTTGTCAAACATTCAAACGAATTGATCTGCCGCAGTAGGCTCTCAAAGTGGGTTGTAGTATGGATACTTTGTTGCCAAATGCGTTGTTCAAAGGGTACTTTGTTGCCAAATCCAGCATTAATTCAAATAACATGGATTGGGTGGGGTTTGTTGCAAGCAAATCACATTTCCCATTGACATACATGCTTTGTGCACCATTTGTTACGGGAGTGTTGAACCAGGTACTGTTGAACACTTTTGTTGCAACAGGCATCCTTTTGCAGAGGCAATTTCATAGTCTATGAAGTTTACTGAGACGTGATTATTGCTGGTTGAAAACTTTAACCCAATACCCGCCAAAGATGACTTGAAATATAGTCAGCTAAGGCAATTTTTGATAGTCTCTAAGGAGACTTCACATTGTATGTCAATATTAAATAATCTGAGGATCATAGCACTTGTCAGCTCACGACGAAACAAAAAATCAAGTTGTTGTGGAGGTTTCTGCCTACAATTTTAGGTTTCTTTTAACATCCCTAGATCTCTTGTCAAACATTCAAACGAATTGATCTGCCGCAGTAGGCTCTCAAAGTGGGTTGTAGTATGGATACTTTGTTGCCAAATGCGTTGTTCAAAGGGTACTTTGTTGCCAAATCCAGCATTAATTCAAATAACATGGATTGGGTGGGGTTTGTTGCAAGCAAATCACATTTCCCATTGACATACATGCTTTGTGCACCATTTGTTACGGGAGTGTTGAACCAGGTACTGTTGAACACTTTTGTTGCAACAGGCATCCTTTTGCAGAGGCAATTTCATAGTCTATGAAGTTTACTGAGACGTGATTATTGCTGGTTGAAAACTTTAACCCAATTCCCGCCAAAGATGACTTGAAATATAGTCAGCTAAGGCAATTTTTGATAGTCTCTAAGGAGACTTCACATTGTATGTCAATATTAAATAATCTGAGGATCATAGCACTTGTCAGCTCACGACGAAACAAAAAATCAAGTTGTTGTGGAGGTTTCTGCCTACAATTTTAGGTTTCTTTTAACATCCCTAGATCTCTTGTCAAACATTCAAACGAATTGATCTGCCGCAGTAGGCTCTCAAAGTGGGTTGTAGTATGGATACTTTGTTGCCAAATGCGTTGTTCAAAGGGTACTTTGTTGCCAAATCCAGCATTAATTCAAATAACATGGATTGGGTGGGGTTTGTTGCAAGCAAATCACATTTCCCATTGACATACATGCTTTGTGCACCATTTGTTACGGGAGTGTTGAACCAGGTACTGTTGAACACTTTTGTTGCAACAGGCATCCTTTTGCAGAGGCAATTTCATAGTCTATGAAGTTTACTGAGACGTGATTATTGCTGGTTGAAAACTTTAACCCAATTCCCGCCAAAGATGACTTGAAATATAGTCAGCTAAGGCAATTTTTGATAGTCTCTAAGGAGACTTCACATTGTATGTCAATATTAAATAATCTGAGGATCATAGCACTTGTCAGCTCACGACGAAACAAAAAATCAAGTTGTTGTGGAGGTTTCTGCCTACAATTTTAGGTTTCTTTTAACATCCCTAGATCTCTTGTCAAACATTCAAACGAATTGATCTGCCGCAGTAGGCTCTCAAAGTGGGTTGTAGTATGGATACTTTGTTGCCAAATGCGTTGTTCAAAGGGTACTTTGTTGCCAAATCCAGCATTAATTCAAATAACATGGATTGGGTGGGGTTTGTTGCAAGCAAATCACATTTCCCATTGACATACATGCTTTGTGCACCATTTGTTACGGGAGTGTTGAACCAGGTACTGTTGAACACTTTTGTTGCGACAGGCATCCTTTTGCAGAGGCAATTTCATAGTCTATGAAGTTTACTGAGACGTGATTATTGCTGGTTGAAAACTTTAACCCAATACCCGCCAAAGATGACTTGAAATATAGTCAGCTAAGGCAATTTTTGATAGTCTCTAAGGAGACTTCACATTGTATGTCAATATTAAATAATCTGAGGATCATAGCACTTGTCAGCTCACGACGAAACAAAAAATCAAGTTGTTGTGGAGGTTTCTGCCTACAATTTTAGGTTTCTTTTAACATCCCTAGATCTCTTGTCAAACATTCAAACGAATTGATCTGCCGCAGTAGGCTCTCAAAGTGGGTTGTAGTATGGATACTTTGTTGCCAAATGCGTTGTTCAAAGGGTACTTTGTTGCCAAATCCAGCATTAATTCAAATAACATGGATTGGGTGGGGTTTGTTGCAAGCAAATCACATTTCCCATTGACATACATGCTTTGTGCACCATTTGTTACGGGAGTGTTGAACCAGGTACTGTTGAACACTTTTGTTGCGACAGGCATCCTTTTGCAGAGGCAATTTCATAGTCTATGAAGTTTACTGAGACGTGATTATTGCTGGTTGAAAACTTTAACCCAATACCCGCCAAAGATGACTTGAAATATAGTCAGCTAAGGCAATTTTTGATAGTCTCTAAGGAGACTTCACATTGTATGTCAATATTAAATAATCTGAGGATCATAGCACTTGTCAGCTCACGACGAAACAAAAAATCAAGTTGTTGTGGAGGTTTCTGCCTACAATTTTAGGTTTCTTTTAACATCCCTAGATCTCTTGTCAAACATTCAAACGAATTGATCTGCCGCAGTAGGCTCTCAAAGTGGGTTGTAGTATGGATACTTTGTTGCCAAATGCGTTGTTCAAAGGGTACTTTGTTGCCAAATCCAGCATTAATTCAAATAACATGGATTGGGTGGGGTTTGTTGCAAGCAAATCACATTTCCCATTGACATACATGCTTTGTGCACCATTTGTTACGGGAGTGTTGAACCAGGTACTGTTGAACACTTTTGTTGCGACAGGCATCCTTTTGCAGAGGCAATTTCATAGTCTATGAAGTTTACTGAGACGTGATTATTGCTGGTTGAAAACTTTAACCCAATACCCGCCAAAGATGACTTGAAATATAGTCAGCTAAGGCAATTTTTGATAGTCTCTAAGGAGACTTCACATTGTATGTCAATATTAAATAATCTGAGGATCATAGCACTTGTCAGCTCACGACGAAACAAAAAATCAAGTTGTTGTGGAGGTTTCTGCCTACAATTTTAGGTTTCTTTTAACATCCCTAGATCTCTTGTCAAACATTCAAACGAATTGATCTGCCGCAGTAGGCTCTCAAAGTGGGTTGTAGTATGGATACTTTGTTGCCAAATGCGTTGTTCAAAGGGTACTTTGTTGCCAAATCCAGCATTAATTCAAATAACATGGATTGGGTGGGGTTTGTTGCAAGCAAATCACATTTCCCATTGACATACATGCTTTGTGCACCATTTGTTACGGGAGTGTTGAACCAGGTACTGTTGAACACTTTTGTTGCGACAGGCATCCTTTTGCAGAGGCAATTTCATAGTCTATGAAGTTTACTGAGACGTGATTATTGCTGGTTGAAAACTTTAACCCAATACCCGCCAAAGATGACTTGAAATATAGTCAGCTAAGGCAATTTTTGATAGTCTCTAAGGAGACTTCACATTGTATGTCAATATTAAATAATCTGAGGATCATAGCACTTGTCAGCTCACGACGAAACAAAAAATCAAGTTGTTGTGGAGGTTTCTGCCTACAATTTTAGGTTTCTTTTAACATCCCTAGATCTCTTGTCAAACATTCAAACGAATTGATCTGCCGCAGTAGGCTCTCAAAGTGGGTTGTAGTATGGATACTTTGTTGCCAAATGCGTTGTTCAAAGGGTACTTTGTTGCCAAATCCAGCATTAATTCAAATAACATGGATTGGGTGGGGTTTGTTGCAAGCAAATCACATTTCCCATTGACATACATGCTTTGTGCACCATTTGTTACGGGAGTGTTGAACCAGGTACTGTTGAACACTTTTGTTGCGAACAGGCATCCTTTTGCAGAGGCAATTTCATAGTCTATGAAGTTTACTGAGACGTGATTATTGCTGGTTGAAAACTTTAACCCAATACCCGCCAAAGATGACTTGAAATATAGTCAGCTAAGGCAATTTTTGATAGTCTCTAAGGAGACTTCACATTGTATGTCAATATTAAATAATCTGAGGATCATAGCACTTGTCAGCTCACGACGAAACAAAAAATCAAGTTGTTGTGGAGGTTTCTGCCTACAATTTTAGGTTTCTTTTAACATCCCTAGATCTCTTGTCAAACATTCAAACGAATTGATCTGCCGCAGTAGGCTCTCAAAGTGGGTTGTAGTATGGATACTTTGTTGCCAAATGCGTTGTTCAAAGGGTACTTTGTTGCCAAATCCAGCATTAATTCAAATAACATGGATTGGGTGGGGTTTGTTGCAAGCAAATCACATTTCCCATTGACATACATGCTTTGTGCACCATTTGTTACGGGAGTGTTGAACCAGGTACTGTTGAACACTTTTGTTGCAACAGGCATCCTTTTGCAGAGGCAATTTCATAGTCTATGAAGTTTACTGAGACGTGATTATTGCTGGTTGAAAACTTTAACCCAATTCCCGCCAAAGATGACTTGAAATATAGTCAGCTAAGGCAATTTTTGATAGTCTCTAAGGAGACTTCACATTGTATGTCAATATTAAATAATCTGAGGATCATAGCACTTGTCAGCTCACGACGAAACAAAAAATCAAGTTGTTGTGGAGGTTTCTGCCTACAATTTTAGGTTTCTGTTAACATCCCTAGATCTCTTGTCAAACATTCAAACGAATTGATCTGCCGCAGTAGGCTCTCAAAGTGGGTTGTAGTATGGATACTTTGTTGCCAAATGCGTTGTTCAAAGGGTACTTTGTTGCCAAATCCAGCATTAATTCAAATAACATGGATTGGGTGGGGTTTGTTGCAAGCAAATCACATTTCCCATTGACATACATGCTTTGTGCACCATTTGTTACGGGAGTGTTGAACCAGGTACTGTTGAACACTTTTGTTGCAACAGGCATCCTTTTGCAGAGGCAATTTCATAGTCTATGAAGTTTACTGAGACGTGATTATTGCTGGTTGAAAACTTTAACCCAATTCCCGCCAAAGATGACTTGAAATATAGTCAGCTAAGGCAATTTTTGATAGTCTCTAAGGAGACTTCACATTGTATGTCAATATTAAATAATCTGAGGATCATAGCACTTGTCAGCTCACGACGAAACAAAAAATCAAGTTGTTGTGGAGGTTTCTGCCTACAATTTTAGGTTTCTTTTAACATCCCTAGATCTCTTGTCAAACATTCAAACGAATTGATCTGCCGCAGTAGGCTCTCAAAGTGGGTTGTAGTATGGATACTTTGTTGCCAAATGCGTTGTTCAAAGGGTACTTTGTTGCCAAATCCAGCATTAATTCAAATAACATGGATTGGGTGGGGTTTGTTGCAAGCAAATCACATTTCCCATTGACATACATGCTTTGTGCACCATTTGTTACGGGAGTGTTGAACCAGGTACTGTTGAACACTTTTGTTGCAACAGGCATCCTTTTGCAGAGGCAATTTCATAGTCTATGAAGTTTACTGAGACGTGATTATTGCTGGTTGAAAACTTTAACCCAATACCCGCCAAAGATGACTTGAAATATAGTCAGCTAAGGCAATTTTTGATAGTCTCTAAGGAGACTTCACATTGTATGTCAATATTAAATAACCTGAGGATTATAGCACTTGTCAGCTCACGACGAAACAAAAAATCAAGTTGTTGTGGAGGTTTCTGCCTACAATTTTAGGTTTCTTTTAACATCCCTAGATCTCTTGTCAAACATTCAAACGAATTGATCTGCCGCAGTAGGCTCTCAAAGTGGGTTGTAGTATGGATACTTTGTTGCCAAATGCGTTGTTCAAAGGGTACTTTGTTGCCAAATCCAGCATTAATTCAAATAACATGGATTGGGTGGGGTTTGTTGCAAGCAAATCACATTTCCCATTGACATACATGCTTTGTGCACCATTTGTTACGGGAGTGTTGAACCAGGTACTGTTGAACACTTTTGTTGCAACAGGCATCCTTTTGCAGAGGCAATTTCATAGTCTATGAAGTTTACTGAGACGTGATTATTGCTGGTTGAAAACTTTAACCCAATACCCGCCAAAGATGACTTGAAATATAGTCAGCTAAGGCAATTTTTGATAGTCTCTAAGGAGACTTCACATTGTATGTCAATATTAAATAATCTGAGGATCATAGCACTTGTCAGCTCACGACGAAACAAAAAATCAAGTTGTTGTGGAGGTTTCTGCCTACAATTTTAGGTTTCTTTTAACATCCCTAGATCTCTTGTCAAACATTCAAACGAATTGATCTGCCGCAGTAGGCTCTCAAAGTGGGTTGTAGTATGGATACTTTGTTGCCAAATGCGTTGTTCAAAGGGTACTTTGTTGCCAAATCCAGCATTAATTCAAATAACATGGATTGGGTGGGGTTTGTTGCAAGCAAATCACATTTCCCATTGACATACATGCTTTGTGCACCATTTGTTACGGGAGTGTTGAACCAGGTACTGTTGAACACTTTTGTTGCAACAGGCATCCTTTTGCAGAGGCAATTTCATAGTCTATGAAGTTTACTGAGACGTGATTATTGCTGGTTGAAAACTTTAACCCAATACCCGCCAAAGATGACTTGAAATATAGTCAGCTAAGGCAATTTTTGATAGTCTCTAAGGAGACTTCACATTGTATGTCAATATTAAATAATCTGAGGATCATAGCACTTGTCAGCTCACGACGAAACAAAAAATCAAGTTGTTGTGGAGGTTTCTGCCTACAATTTTAGGTTTCTTTTAACATCCCTAGATCTCTTGTCAAACATTCAAACGAATTGATCTGCCGCAGTAGGCTCTCAAAGTGGGTTGTAGTATGGATACTTTGTTGCCAAATGCGTTGTTCAAAGGGTACTTTGTTGCCAAATCCAGCATTAATTCAAATAACATGGATTGGGTGGGGTTTGTTGCAAGCAAATCACATTTCCCATTGACATACATGCTTTGTGCACCATTTGTTACGGGAGTGTTGAACCAGGTACTGTTGAACACTTTTGTTGCAACAGGCATCCTTTTGCAGAGGCAATTTCATAGTCTATGAAGTTTACTGATACGTGATTATTGCTGGTTGAAAACTTTAACCCAATACCCGCCAAAGATGACTTGAAATATAGTCAGCCAAGGCAATTTTTGATAGTCTCTAAGGAGACTTCACATTGTTTGTCAATATTAAATAACCTGAGGATTATAGCACTTATCAGCTCACGACGAAACAAAAAATGAAGTTGTTGTGGAGTTTTCTGCCTACAATTTTAGGTTTCTTTTAACATCCCTAGATCTCTTGTCAAACATTCAAACGAATTGATCTGCCGCAGTAGGCTCTCAAAGTGGGTTGTAGTATGGATACTTTGTTGCCAAATGCGTTGTTCAAAGGGTACTTTGTTGCCAAATCCAGCATTAATTCAAATAACATGGATTGGGTGGGGTTTGTTGCAAGCAAATCACATTTCCCATTGACATACATGCTTTGTGCACCATTTGTTACGGGAGTGTTGAACCAGGTACTGTTGAACACTTTTGTTGCAACAAGCATCCTTTTGCAGAGGCAATTTCATAGTCTATGAAGTTTACTGAGACGTGATTATTGCTGGTTGAAAACTTTAACCCAATACCCGCCAAAGATGACTTGAAATATAGTCAGCTAAGGCAATTTTTGATAGTCTCTAAGGAGACTTCACATTGTATGTCAATATTAAATAATCTGAGGATCTTAGCACTTGTCAGCTCACGACCAAACAAAAAATCAAGTTGTTGTGGAGGTTTCTGCCTACAATTTTAGGTTTCTTTTAACATCCCTAGATCTCGTCAAACATTCAAACGAATTGATCTGCCGCAGTAGGCTCTCAAAGTGGGTTGTAGTATGGATACTTTGTTGCCAAATGCGTTGTTCAAAGGGTACTTTGTTGCCAAATCCAGCATTAATTCAAATAACATGGATTGGGTGGGGTTTGTTGCAAGCAAATCACATTTCCCATTGACATACATGCTTTGTGCACCATTTGTTACGGGAGTGTTGAACCAGGTACTGTTGAACACTTTTGTTGCAACAGGCATCCTTTTGCAGAGGCAATTTCATAGTCTATGAAGTTTACTGAGACGTGATTATTGCTGGTTGAAAACTTTAACCCAATTCCCGCCAAAGATGACTTGAAATATAGTCAGCTAAGGCAATTTTTGATAGTCTCTAAGGAGACTTTACATTGTATGTCAATATTAAATAATCTGAGGATCATAGCACTTGTCAGCTCACGACGAAACAAAAAATCAAGTTGTTGTGGAGGTTTCTGCCTACAATTTTAGGTTTCTTTTAACATCCCTAGATCTCTTGTCAAACATTCAAACGAATTGATCTGCCGCAGTAGGCTCTCAAAGTGGGTTGTAGTATGGATACTTTGTTGCCAAATGCGTTGTTCAAAGGGTACTTTGTTGCCAAATCCAGCATTAATTCAAATAACATGGATTGGGTGGGGTTTGTTGCAAGCAAATCACATTTCCCATTGACATACATGCTTTGTGCACCATTTGTTACGGGAGTGTTGAACCAGGTACTGTTGAACACTTTTGTTGCAACAGGCATCCTTTTGCAGAGGCAATTTCATAGTCTATGAAGTTTACTGAGACGTGATTATTGCTGGTTGAAAACTTTAACCCAATACCCGCCAAAGATGACTTGAAATATAGTCAGCTAAGGCAATTTTTGATAGTCTCTAAGGAGACTTCACATTGTATGTCAATATTAAATAATCTGAGGATCATAGCACTTGTCAGCTCACGACGAAACAAAAAATCAAGTTGTTGTGGAGGTTTCTGCCTACAATTTTAGGTTTCTTTTAACATCCCTAGATCTCTTGTCAAACATTCAAACGAATTGATCTGCCGCAGTAGGCTCTCAAAGTGGGTTGTAGTATGGATACTTTGTTGCCAAATGCGTTGTTCAAAGGGTACTTTGTTGCCAAATCCAGCATTAATTCAAATAACATGGATTGGGTGGGGTTTGTTGCAAGCAAATCACATTTCCCATTGACATACATGCTTTGTGCACCATTTGTTACGGGAGTGTTGAACCAGGTACTGTTGAACACTTTTGTTGCGACAGGCATCCTTTTGCAGAGGCAATTTCATAGTCTATGAAGTTTACTGAGACGTGATTATTGCTGGTTGAAAACTTTAACCCAATACCCGCCAAAGATGACTTGAAATATAGTCAGCTAAGGCAATTTTTGATAGTCTCTAAGGAGACTTCACATTGTATGTCAATATTAAATAATCTGAGGATCATAGCACTTGTCAGCTCACGACGAAACAAAAAATCAAGTTGTTGTGGAGGTTTCTGCCTACAATTTTAGGTTTCTTTTAACATCCCTAGATCTCTTGTCAAACATTCAAACGAATTGATCTGCCGCAGTAGGCTCTCAAAGTGGGTTGTAGTATGGATACTTTGTTGCCAAATGCGTTGTTCAAAGGGTACTTTGTTGCCAAATCCAGCATTAATTCAAATAACATGGATTGGGTGGGGTTTGTTGCAAGCAAATCACATTTCCCATTGACATACATGCTTTGTGCACCATTTGTTACGGGAGTGTTGAACCAGGTACTGTTGAACACTTTTGTTGCGACAGGCATCCTTTTGCAGAGGCAATTTCATAGTCTATGAAGTTTACTGAGACGTGATTATTGCTGGTTGAAAACTTTAACCCAATACCCGCCAAAGATGACTTGAAATATAGTCAGCTAAGGCAATTTTTGATAGTCTCTAAGGAGACTTCACTATTGTATGTCAATATTAAATAACCTGAGGATCATAGCACTTGTCAGCTCACGACGAAACAAAAAATCAAGTTGTTGTGGAGGTTTCTGCCTACAATTTTAGGTTTCTTTTAACATCCCTAGATCTCTTGTCAAACATTCAAACGAATTGATCTGCCGCAGTAGGCTCTCAAAGTGGGTTGTAGTATGGATACTTTGTTGCCAAATGCGTTGTTCAAAGGGTACTCTGTTGCCAAATCCAGCATTAATTCAAATAACATGGATTGGGTGGGGTTTGTTGCAAGCAAATCACATTTCCCATTGACATACATGCTTTGTGCACCATTTGTTACGGGAGTGTTGAACCAGGTACTGTTGAACAGTTTTGTTGCAACAGGCATCCTTTTGCAGAGGCAATTTCATAGTCTATGAAGTTTACTGAGACGTGATTATTGCTGGTTGAAAACTTTAACCCAATTCCCGCCAAAGATGACTTGAAAATATAGTCAGCTAAGGCAATTTTTGATAGTCTCTAAGGAGACTTCACATTGTATGTCAATATTAAATAATCTGAGGATCATAGCACTTGTCAGCTCACGACGAAACAAAAAATGAAGTTGTTGTGGAGGTTTCTGCCTACAATTTTAGGTTTCTTTTAACATCCCTAGATCTCTTGTCAAACATTCAAACGAATTGATCTGCCGCAGTAGGCTCTCAAAGTGGGTTGTAGTATGGATACGTTGTTGCCAAATGCGTTGTTCAAAGGCTACTTTGTTGCCAAATCCAGCATTAATTCAAATAACATGGATTGGGTGGGGTTTGTTGCAAGCAAATCACATTTCCCATTGACATACATGCTTTGTGCACCATTTGTTACAGGAAGTGTTGAACCAGGTACTGTTGAACACTTTTGTTGCGACAGGCATCCTTTTGCAGAGGCAATTTCATAGTCTATGAAGTTTACTGAGACGTGATTATTGCTGGTTGAAAACTTTAACCCAATACCCGCCAAAGATGACTTGAAATATAGTCAGCTAAGGCAATTTTTGATAGTCTCTAAGGAGACTTCATATTGTATGTCAATATTAAATAACCTGAGGATTATAGCACTTGTCAGCTCACGACGAAACAAAAAATCAAGTTGTTGTGGAGGTTTCTGCCTACAATTTTACGTTTCTTTTAACATCCCTAGATCTTGTCAAACTTTCGAATTTATTGTTCTGCCGCGTTAGGCTTATCAAACTTTCAACTGTATTGATCTGCCGCAGTAGGCTCTCAAAGTGGGTTGTAGTATGGATACTTTGTTGCCAAATGCGTTGTTCAAAGGGTACTTTGTTGCCAAATCCAGCATTAATTCAAATAACATGGATTGGGTGGGGTTTGTTGCAAGCAAATCACATTTCCCATTGACATACATGCTTTGTGCACCATTTGTTACGGGAGTGTTGAACCAGGTACTGTTGAACACTTTTGTTGCAACAGGCATCCTTTTGCAGAGGCAATTTCATAGTCTATGAAGTTTACTGAGACGTGATTATTGCTGGTTGAAAACTTTAACCCAATACCCGCCAAAGATGACTTGAAATATAGTCAGCTAAGGCAATTTTTGATAGTCTCTAAGGAGACTTCACATTGTATGTCAATATTAAATAATCTGAGGATCATAGCACTTGTCAGCTCACGACGAAACAAAAAATCAAGTTGTTGTGGAGGTTTCTGCCTACAATTTTAGGTTTCTTTTAACATCCCTAGATCTCTTGTCAAACATTCAAACGAATTGATCTGCCGCAGTAGGCTCTCAAAGTGGGTTGTAGTATGGATACTTTGTTGCCAAATGCGTTGTTCAAAGGGTACTTTGTTGCCAAATCCAGCATTAATTCAAATAACATGGATTGGGTGGGGTTTGTTGCAAGCAAATCATATTTCCCATTGACATACATGCTTTGTGCACCATTTGTTACGGGAGTGTTGAACCAGGTACTGTTGAACAGTTTTGTTGCAACAGGCATCCTTTTGCAGAGGCAATTTCATAGTCTATGAAGTTTACTGAGACGTGATTATTGCTGGTTGAAAACTTTAACCCAATACCCGCCAAAGATGACTTGAAATATAGTCAGCTAAGGCAATTTTTGATAGTCTCTAAGGAGACTTCATATTGTATGTCAATATTAAATAACCTGAGGATTATAGCACTTGTCAGCTCACGACGAAACAAAAAATCAAGTTGTTGTGGAGGTTTCTGCCTACAATTTTACGTTTCTTTTAACATCCCTAGATCTTGTCAAACTTTCGAATTTATTGTTCTGCCGCGTTAGGCTTATCAAACTTTCAACTGTATTGATCTGCCGCAGTAGGCTCTCAAAGTGGGTTGTAGTATGGATACTTTGTTGCCAAATGCGTTGTTCAAAGGGTACTTTGTTGCCAAATCCAGCATTAATTCAAATAACATGGATTGGGTGGGGTTTGTTGCAAGCAAATCACATTTCCCATTGACATACATGCTTTGTGCACCATTTGTTACGGGAGTGTTGAACCAGGTACTGTTGAACACTTTTGTTGCAACAGGCATCCTTTTGCAGAGGCAATTTCATAGTCTATGAAGTTTACTGAGACGTGATTATTGCTGGTTGAAAACTTTAACCCAATACCCGCCAAAGATGACTTGAAATATAGTCAGCTAAGGCAATTTTTGATAGTCTCTAAGGAGACTTCACATTGTATGTCAATATTAAATAATCTGAGGATCATAGCACTTGTCAGCTCACGACGAAACAAAAAATCAAGTTGTTGTGGAGGTTTCTGCCTACAATTTTAGGTTTCTTTTAACATCCCTAGATCTTGTCAAACATTCAAACGAATTGATCTGCCGCAGTAGGCTCTCAAAGTGGGTTGTAGTATGGATACTTTGTTGCCAAATGCGTTGTTCAAAGGGTACTTTGTTGCCAAATCCAGCATTAATTCAAATAACATGGATTGGGTGGGGTTTGTTGAAAGCAAATCACATTTCCCATTGACATACATGCTTTGTGCACCATTTGTTACGGGAGTGTTGAACCAGGTACTGTTGAACACTTTTGTTGCGACAGGCATCCTTTTGCAGAGGCAATTTCATAGTCTATGAAGTTTACTGAGACGTGATTATTGCTGGTTGAAAACTTTAACCCAATACCCGCCAAAGATGACTTGAAATATAGTCAGCTAAGGCAATTTTTGATAGTCTCTAAGGAAACTTCATATTGTATGTCAATATTAAATAACCTGAGGATTATAGCACTTGTCAGCTCACGACGAAACAAAAAATCAAGTTGTTGTGGAGGTTTCTGCCTACAATTTTACGTTTCTTTTAACATCCCTAGATCTTGTCAAACTTTCGAATTTATTGTTCTGCCGCGTTAGGCTTATCAAACTTTCAACTGTATTGATCTGCCGCAGTAGGCTCTCAAAGTGGGTTGTAGTATGGATACGTTGTTGCCAAATGCGTTGTTCAAAGGGTACTTTGTTGCCAAATCCAGCATTAATTCAAATAACATGGATTGGGTGGGGTTTGTTGCAAGCAAATCACATTTCCCATTGACATACATGCTTTGTGCACCATTTGTTACAGAAGTGTTGAACCAGGTACTGTTGAACACTTTTGTTGCGACAGGCATCCTTTTGCAGAGGCAATTTCATAGTCTATGAAGTTTACTGAGACGTGATTATTGCTGGTTGAAAACTTTAACCCAATACCCGCCAAAGATGACTTGAAATATAGTCAGCTAAGGCAATTTTTGATAGTCTCTAAGGAGACTTCATATTGTATGTCAATATTAAATAACCTGAGGATTATAGCACTTGTCAGCTCACGACGAAACAAAAAATCAAGTTGTTGTGGAGGTTTCTGCCTACAATTTTACGTTTCTTTTAACATCCCTAGATCTTGTCAAACTTTCGAATTTATTGTTCTGCCGCGTTAGGCTTATCAAACTTTCAACTGTATTGATCTGCCGCAGTAGGCTCTCAAAGTGGGTTGTAGTATGGATACTTTGTTGCCAAATGCGTTGTTCAAAGGGTACTTTGTTGCCAAATCCAGCATTAATTCAAATAACATGGATTGGGTGGGGTTTGTTGCAAGCAAATCACATTTCCCATTGACATACATGCTTTGTGCACCATTTGTTACGGGAGTGTTGAACCAGGTACTGTTGAACACTTTTGTTGCAACAGGCATCCTTTTGCAGAGGCAATTTCATAGTCTATGAAGTTTACTGAGACGTGATTATTGCTGGTTGAAAACTTTAACCCAATACCCGCCAAAGATGACTTGAAATATAGTCAGCTAAGGCAATTTTTGATAGTCTCTAAGGAGACTTCACATTGTATGTCAATATTAAATAATCTGAGGATCATAGCACTTGTCAGCTCACGACGAAACAAAAAATCAAGTTGTTGTGGAGGTTTCTGCCTACAATTTTAGGTTTCTTTTAACATCCCTAGATCTCTTGTCAAACATTCAAACGAATTGATCTGCCGCAGTAGGCTCTCAAAGTGGGTTGTAGTATGGATACTTTGTTGCCAAATGCGTTGTTCAAAGGGTACTTTGTTGCCAAATCCAGCATTAATTCAAATAACATGGATTGGGTGGGGTTTGTTGCAAGCAAATCACATTTCCCATTGACATACATGCTTTGTGCACCATTTGTTACGGGAGTGTTGAACCAGGTACTGTTGAACACTTTTGTTGCGACAGGCATCCTTTTGCAGAGGCAATTTCATAGTCTATGAAGTTTACTGAGACGTGATTATTGCTGGTTGAAAACTTTAACCCAATACCCGCCAAAGATGACTTGAAATATAGTCAGCTAAGGCAATTTTTGATAGTCTCTAAGGAGACTTCATATTGTATGTCAATATTAAATAACCTGAGGATTATAGCACTTGTCAGCTCACGACGAAACGAAAAATCAAGTTGTTGTGGAGGTTTCTGCCTAAAATTTTACGTTTCTTTTAACATCCCTAGATCTTGTCAAACTTTCGAATTTATTGTTCTGCCGCGTTAGGCTTATCAAACTTTCAACTGTATTGATCTGCCGCAGTAGGCTCTCAAAGTGGGTTGTAGTATGGATACTTTGTTGCCAAATGCGTTGTTCAAAGGGTACTTTGTTGCCAAATCCAGCATTAATTCAAATAACATGGATTGGGTGGGGTTTGTTGCAAGCAAATCACATTTCCCATTGACATACATGCTTTGTGCACCATTTGTTACGGGAGTGTTGAACCAGGTACTGTTGAACACTTTTGTTGCAAGAGGCATCCTTTTGCAGAGGCAATTTCATAGTCTATGAAGTTTACTGAGACTGTGATTATTGCTGGTTGAAAACTGTAACCCAATACCCGCCAAAGATGACTTGAAATATAGTCAGCTAAGGCAATTTTTGATAGTCTCTAAGGAGACTTCACATTGTATGTCAATATTAAATAATCTGAGGATCATAGCACTTGTCAGCTCACGACGAAACAAAAAATGAAGTTGTTGTGGAATTTTCTGCCTACAATTTTAGGTTTCTTTTAACATCCCTAGATCTCTTGTCAAACATTCAAACGAATTGATCTGCCGCAGTAGGCTCTCAAAGTGGGTTGTAGTATGGATACGTTGTTGCCAAATGCGTTGTTCAAAGGGTACTTTGTTGCCAAATCCAGCATTAATTCTAATAACATGGATTGGGTGTGGTTTGTTGCAAGCAAATCACATTTCCCATTGACATACATGCTTTGTGCACCATTTGTTACAGAAGTGTTGAACCAGGTACTGTTGAACACTTTTGTTGCGACAGGCATCCTTTTGCAGAGGCAATTTCATAGTCTATGAAGTTTACTGAGACGTGATTATTGCTGGTTGAAAACTTTAACCCAATACCCGCCAAAGATGACTTGAAATATAGTCAGCTAAGGCAATTTTTGATAGTCTCTAAGGAGACTTCATATTGTATGTCAATATTAAATAACCTGAGGATTATAGCACTTGTCAGCTCACGACGAAACAAAAAATCAAGTTGTTGTGGAGGTTTCTGCCTACAATTTTACGTTTCTTTTAACATCCCTAGATCTTGTCAAACTTTCGAATTTATTGTTCTGCCGCGTTAGGCTTATCAAACATTCAAACGAATTGATCTGCCGCAGTAGGCTCTCAAAGTGGGTTGTAGTATGGATACTTTGTTGCCATATGCGTTGTTCAAAGGGTACTTTGTTGCCAAATCCAGCATTAATTCAAATAACATGGATTGGGTGGGGTTTGTTGCAAGCAAATCACATTTCCCATTGACATACATGCTTTGTGCACCATTTGTTACGGGAGTGTTGAACCAGATACTGTTGAACACTTTTGTTGCGACAGGCATCCTTTTGCAGAGGCAATTTCATAGTCTATGAAGTTTACTGAGACGTGATTATTGCTGGTTGAAAACTTTAACCCAATACCCGCCAAAGATGACTTGAAATATAGTCAGCTAAGGCAATTTTTGATAGTCTCTAAGGAGACTTCACATTGTATGTCAATATTAAATAATCTGAGGATCATAGCACTTGTCAGCTCACGACGAAACAAAAAATCAAGTTGTTGTGGAGGTTTCTGCCTACAATTTTAGGTTTCTTTTAACATCCCTAGATCTCTTGTCAAACATTCAAACGAATTGATCTGCCGCAGTAGGCTCTCAAAGTGGGTTGTAGTATGGATACTTTGTTGCCAAATGCGTTGTTCAAAGGGTACTTTGTTGCCAAATCCAGCATTAATTCAAATAACATGGATTGGGTGGGGTTTGTTGCAAGCAAATCATATTTCCCATTGACATACATGCTTTGTGCACCATTTGTTACGGGAGTGTTGAACCAGGTACTGTTGAACAGTTTTGTTGCAACAGGCATCCTTTTGCAGAGGCAATTTCATAGTCTATGAAGTTTACTGAGACGTGATTATTGCTGGTTGAAAACTTTAACCCAATACCCGCCAAAGATGACTTGAAATATAGTCAGCTAAGGCAATTTTTGATAGTCTCTAAGGAGACTTCACATTGTATGTCAATATTAAATAACCTGAGGATCATAGCACTTATCAGCTCACGACGAAACAAAAAATGAAGTTGTTGTGGAGTTTTCTGCCTACAATTTTAGGTTTCTTTTAACATCCCTAGATCTCTTGTCAAACATTCAAACGAATTGATCTGCCGCAGTAGGCTCTCAAAGTGTGTTGTAGTATGGATACTTTGTTGCCAAGTCTCTAAGGAGACTTCACATTGTATGTCAATGGTTATATTACATTTTTTCTCAATTGTTCACACACATTTTCTTAAAGCATGCGTCATACTATCAGAACTCTACACACATTTTCTAAAAACACACACACAATGGGCAAAATGAAACTTTACATTCAAAACAGTTATTTCTTCTCAAAATGTTTTTTTGTTTTAAAATGACACACACAGACCATCATATGAGTAGACATTTTTAATAACCAGTTCGTTTTTCTCGATTGTTTACACACAAATTCTGGTACTTGACACACAATAACTCGTGCACCAACCCCCTGAACCAATTCTGCTAACCTACAAGCACAATTCCTGCTTTACACTCAAATTGCCATACACACTGTACACAGTGTACATCCCAACCAACACAAATTTGCTCATAAAGTGGTCTACATACAAAACAACAGAAGAATTTACTGTATTCCGTTACAGTAAAAAAAAAAAAAAAGCATCAACTGCTACGTCTACACATGCGTCTTCCACAGCTTGGAGAAGGGCTGTGTGCGTTTGTGGACTCGGTCACACACTTTCCATCTCCAATCTCTAGTTGCTAATTGTAACACTGTGTGACAGGTGTTTGCCAATGTGACGAGTCAGTGTGCATAGGAGGGCAATTGACTTTAGAATTTTGAATGACAGTGTGTTCCTTGTAAAAACAAGATTTTCCTTCATGAAAGTGCCAAGAAAACTTTTGTTTGACCTGAAATGACTCATTTACAGTTTTTCTCAATCCATTTGGTACAGTGAGGTAACTGCTCTCAAAACAGTTAACACAGCGATCTGTACACTTTGTAATTGTCCTAAACAGATAGTAAATTATCCTGCATTTCATACAAATTTCAAATCAGAAGCATAATTTTCTCAAAACACTGTGCACAAAATTCCCTAATGTTATCACAGCAGTTTATACGGCCAACCAAATCTGTAATATATCCGGAAAAACATTCGCAGCTTTTTCATTTGTCTTCACAAAGATCATTGTGAGAAGAAGCATTTTTGTACCATTTTCAAAACACAACAAACAAAACTCTGTGAATTGTAAAATAGTCACTTGCACAACTTATGCCCTCAATTAACCCCAAATTGATATCTGCTGAGTAAGTAATCAACTCAACACAGAAAAGGCCAATTTCCTAATTGTTCACACAGCTGTCTTAATTACAACAACTACAAAAGGGGAAGAGAAAAACGACGAAGAAAAATGCGTCGTGGAAAAAGAAGAGGTGTAAGAGTGAGAGGTGGTGGACAAGGAAGTAGAAGTAGAAGAGGAAGAGGATATGGCGAAAGAGCAAGAACAACTGAAGATGAAGGACAAAGAAGAGCTGAAGATTTACAAGAAAGAGGAAGAATAGCTGAAGATGTACAAAGAGAAGTAGAGGGAGAAGAGATGGAGAGATTGGAGGGCAATACTGTAGTGGAAAGACAAAGAGTGGAAAATATAAGGGGTGGACAGAAAGGAAGAGGAGGGCAAGGTGTAAGAAGAGGGAGGAGAGTTAGAAGGATGGGGTACACGCGTGTTTCAAATGACATCAGAGCCACAGTTATTGACCATAAATCGTGGTCTCTCACTGAGAGAAGCTGGGTTGAGAGTTCAGCCTAATATGAACAGATCCACAGTGGCTTCAATTATCTGCGTAGAGTTCTACAGTAAATGTTCCTGCTTGTCTAAACATTTGTCAGAATTGAAGTTGGAGAACATTCAGGTGGACGACCAAGACTTCTTTCAATTGAACAAGAGCATGCCATTGTTGACATGGTGGTCCTGAACAACACCCTCTGCCTCAAAGAAATTCAGCAAAGAATAACCCAGGACAATCAAGTGTGACATAATATAAATGGGAAAATAAATAGGTCCAAGTGTGTGTGTGTGTGTGTGTGTGTTTTTTTTTTATTTAATTTAATACAATAAATGAAATTGACCCAAGCAGGAAGTCTTTTGCCAGACAGTCCCATTTCAGGGCGCGCTTGATTCAGCCTTCGTGGTCGTTGAAGGACGCAGCCCATGTAGACCGCAAAGGCCTCGCGGAGTTACAGACCAGCAAATGAGACACAGCCGTTGTGGAGTGAACGGAGATGACGTGACTCTATCCATACGGTTCTGGGTGGTACTAACGTGACCTCACGAGAGGAGGCGTGTCCCGAGCTACAAGTCATCCAGGCTGAATTACTGAAAGTTCTCCAACAAAACAAAAAAGTGCCCCGTGGTACTGGTGCCTTGCTAAACGCTTCCGTCCCCTGGCTGTCGCGGGCTCTGACGCAACATGCACAGCAGCCACGTCACGCAGGCGCTCCTCTCCATTCTTTGCATCGGATTGAGTGGTAAGTAAAAGTACACTACGTATAAACGGTATGCAGGGCTCGTTCTTAGGAACAGGCCAACTAAAGTGTCGTTGTCCGTGAGCGAAGACCAGTTGTGTGTCCTGCGGGTGGTTGTACGTTAAAGTGAACACCGAGTCCCGTCCACACAGGCTGCGATGCAGTCCAGAAGATATAGCACTCGGTTCAGTTCACAAAGTCAAGACTGTGTTTCCCCCGCAGCCCAGTCCGAGCAGGAGACCGATGAAGTGGTCCCTCGGCTGCTGTCGGGTCAAGAGGCGCACCTGTCCTCCGCCAGCTCGGCAAGTCCCCTGCGGCGCCGCGGGCAGCGCTCCACGGACGCCCCGAGGGGAGGACGCTCCGACCCGGCCCACATCATTGTGTCACTGCCTGCATTCGGAACGAGCCTGTATTTAAATCTTACGTGGGACAGCACGTTTGTCTCTGGGGACTTCGTGGTCGAGGAGAGACGCGGAGAGCAGAGCGCAGCGTTCAGCCGCTTAACCAAGAGACAGCTGTGCTTCTACTCCGGCTCCGTCATCAACCACACCGGTTCTGTGGCGTCACTGAGCACGTGTGGCGGCCTGGTAAGTCCATCCTCCTCCTCTGGCCTTTTCAGGTAAACTGAGGAGGCAGCTTGTCCTGGAAGAGACTCGCATGTCCATAATTCCAAAGTGAGTTTTATTATTCTTGTTTATTCTAATTGAGACATGGAGCTGCTAGCGGGTCAGTCTGTTCAAATTCACAGGATGGTCTTTATCACAGCTTGCAGAGATCTGAGTTCCCTTAAATGACATTGTGGCTGGTACAGAAGACTGATGTTAATATAATGGGTAGCTGTATTTTCCGAGGTTGAATGAGCTAAATTCAAGTAAAGGCCGGCCAAAGAGCCATCCAGACTCCGTCTTCAGTGTTCTGCTGTGAGTAAAGAACCTCCACTTTACCTTTGGATAATGCTATTATGCATTGTGTGTGTGTGTGTGTGTGTGTGTGTGTGCGCGCAGAAAGGGGTTCAGCCTCACTCAAAACTGGTTCCAACTCTTGAATTAGACCGTCCTCCTTTTTCCCACTCAATTTGCTACCAGGTCCTTATGTCTCCTTGTAGCACGATTCTCACACATTTTTATTTTCTAGTTTTTGTTTAATATTATCCAATGATTCATGAGCCATCCTTGTATTGGTCAGCAGGTGGTGCTCTTAAACACCTGCTGTCGAGAAGTTTGTTTCTCCTTAAAGTCATGCCACTCACTCGTTCTAATATAATACTTATTATTAGTACATATTTTGGCCTAATCTATGAGCTCAATCAGATGAGTTTAGACCTCTCTGTAGTTAATGTCGTCCACGCACACACCCCGACTCCCATGTCACCTTTTTCACCAGTTTTGCAGGAATGGCTTCGGAATGTGTTTACAGATTCTAAAACCCTCCAAGATTGTAATATGACATCCTCTGTCCCGGAACCCTTGCATCGGACCCCCCAAAAATGTACATAATAATATGACTGCTAACAATTGTAGCAGTGGATGTCAGGTAGGAACACCGCAGGAACAAGTGAGTAATGTGGGTTTATGAATACAGTAATAGTAAAGTGTAGGAGCAGTCAGTAAATCATCGCACATTCTCACGTAGTCTCACTTCAATACTTCCTTTTATTACTTAACAGTAACAGAACATGCATCAGACTCATCTTCACAGAAAACTCACTTTATCTCATAATGCATTGAAAAGTAGTTTGCCCTTCTGCTCTCTCTAGTCAAACACACCTGGCTGTACTCAGGTGATGTATAAATATAGTTAACGTCCCTGTGACGTCATCATTGCATCATCCTCATCACAATCATTTCACCAATATATCGACATGAAAACAGTATTTCATTATAATCGGCATAGGCGGTGGCATGATTTAAAATTGACTAAAATTGGGGGGTATTAGCTGAGCAAACAAGTAGGCAAACGGTCAGCCGACCAGGGTGACCCCTCCAGTAGCTCAACAACCGTGGACTGTGCTACTTCAACAATGCAATCATCTTGTATATGTGTCTGTTTTGTGCACAGACTGGGCTCATCCAGATCGGGGAGGACAGACTATTCATTCAGCCAGTGAGCAAAAAGGGCCCCTATCAGTCCTTCTCGGGAATGAAACACTGGCTGCTGCGACACCAACGCTGTGCCAAGACCAGCTCTGCTCCAGATGGCAACTGCTGGATTGTACGAGGTGAGTGAAATTGGTCACACTGATGCTTGGAGTGATTCCAAATACTCAGTTTAAACAAAGTATTGTTATGTTTAAATAATGAAGAAACACCGGACGGACAGAAGACATCTGGAATGAAGTTAGAATCAAGAGTATTTAATAAAGTAAAAGGTGTTGTGCTAAAAATAACCTCTCAGCCGAGGAGCCGCTGGTCTCCACAATCAAACAAAACTCCAGGTCCCTTTGACATCCCTGGTGTCTGTTGTCTGTTGCCTCCACCAGCGAACTTGAGAACAATGGGGGCCTACAGCTATTTAACGTGC
>JAHWDR010000089.1:0-69000 GCA_021346845.1 Apeltes quadracus
AAGAGCTGTGGAGTAATCAACTTTAAAGAGCGATGATGTCATCTACATTAAAGTGCCGTAATTTCACCAAAATCAAAGAGCAGTAATGTCATTAACATCAAAGAGCTTTGATGTCATCAACTTTATAGAGCGATGATGTCATCAACATCAAAAAGTCGTAATGGCACCAAAATCAAAGAGCGGTGATGTCATTAACATCAAAGAGCTTTGATGTCATCAACATCGAAGAGCTGTGATGTCATCAACATCAAAGAGCTGTGATGTCATCAACATCAAAGAGCTGTGATGTCAACAACATAAAAGAGCTGTGATGCCATCAACTTTAAAGAGCGATGATGTCATCAACATCAAAGAACATTTTTGATGTTCCTATACATCAGGCAGCATCAAAGAGCCGTAATGTCACCAAAATGAAAGAGGGATAATGTCGTCAACATCAAAGAACCGCTATGATGTTCTTAACATCAGGCAGCAGTGATGTCTTAAACATCACAGAGCAGTGACGCAATTAACATCAATTCTGTGATTTCACCAACATCATAGAGCTGTGATGTTACCAACATCAAAGAGCGGTGATATCACCAACATCAAAGAGCCATGATGTCATCAACATCAAAGAACTGTGATGTCATCAACATCAAAGAGCTGGGATTCATCAACATCAAAGAGCTATGATCACTGCATGAAAAAAAAACTCGTCCCGGAGTGAGTATCAGCCCGAATGGAAAGAGTTGAAGTGCATACTTCCTCTCAAAGCTGGAAAGAAAGCTCACTGTTCTTGGCTACTTCTATCCCATGCAACTCAAGCTAATTGAGACTACTGAAACTACCTGTCTTGTAGAGGCTGTTGCTAAAAGCATGACTCCAGATTGTCGCACTTCTGTTACTTACCATAATCTGCTCAATCCTACAAATGCATCTCGAAAAAGAAGGTGGTGGACGCAGAATATTCAGGAAGGTGAACTCAGGAGTACATGTGTCAGATGATTTCAACTTGTTGGCTTCATCAGAGAGCAGCCTTCTGCGCAGAGTGGAAAAGTGTTCTTTTTATCGACAAGTTAAAAACACATTCCGCGCTGCAGAGTAAGCCGGACAAGAACAATGTTTCCACCCAGTTTCGAACTGGGGACCTTTCATGTGTAAGACGAACGTGATAACCACTACACTACGGAAACAGCGGCTTCTTTGACTTGGGACGCATTCCATTCTGGTCTTTGCAGATTACCTTGATCTAACAGCTTCATCGTGACTCGACCTTCATCGCTATGGAACAGTTCGCTGTCACTTGTAAAGCATTTGGGATGAGAATCACTTCCCACATGTACGAGACTGTGATTGTCAGCCATCGAGTGGAGGATTGATTAAACTCGGCCCGGAGTGAGTATCAGCCCGAATGGACAGAGTTCAAGGGCATACTTCCTCTCAAAGCTGGAAAGAAAGCTGCCAAAATATTTGCTGATCTAGTCCTCGTTAGTATAGTGGGCAGTATCTCTGCTTGTCACGCAGAAGACCAGGGTTCAATTCCCTGACGGGGAGTTTCTTGTTAGAAATTCGTCAAAAACTGCTCACTGTTCTTGGCTACTTCTATACCATGCAACTCAAGCTAATTGAGACTACTGAAACTACCTGTGCTGTAGAGACTTTTGCTAAAAGCATGACTCCTGACTGTCGCACTTCTGTCACTTACCATAATCTGCTCAATCCAACAAATGCATCTCAAAAAAGAAGGTGGTGGACGGAGAAAGTTCAGGAAGGTGAACTCAGGAGGACTTGTGTCAGATGATTTTAACTTGTTGGCTTCATCAGAGAGCAGCCTTATGCGCAGAGTGGAAAAGTGTTCTTTTTATCGACGAGTTCCGCGCTGCAGAGTAAGCCGGACAAGAACAATGTTTCCGCCCAGTGTCGAACTGGGGACCTTTCATGTGTAAGACGAACATGATAACCACTACACTACGGAAACAGCATGCTTCTTTGACTTTGGACGCATTCCATTCTGGTCTTTGCAGATTATCTTGATCTAACAGCTTCATCGTGACTTGACCTTCATCGCTATGGAAAAGTTTGCTGTCACTTGTAAAGTGTTTGGGATGAGAATCACTTCCTACATGTACGAGACTGTGATTGTCAGCCATCGAGTGGAGGATTGATTAAACTCGGCCCGGAGTGAGTATCATCCCGAATGGACAGAGTTCAAGGGCATACTTCCTCTCAAAGCTGGAAAGAAAGCTGCCAAAATATTTGCTGATGTAGTCCTCGTTAGTATAGTGGACAGTATCTCTGCTTGTCACGCAGAAGACCAGGGTTCGATTCCCTGACGGGGAGTTTCTTGTTAGAAATTCGTCAAAAACTGCTCACTGTTCTTGGCTACTTCTATACCATGCAACTCAAGCTAATTGAGACTACTGAAACTACCTGTGCTGTAGAGACTTTTTCTAAAAGCATGACTCCTGACTGTCGCACTTCTGTCTCTTACCATAATCTGCTCAATCCAACAAATGCATCTCGAAAAAGAAGGTGGTCGAAGGAGAATGTTCAGGAAGGTGAACTGAGGAGTACATGTGTCAGATGATTTCAACTTGTTGGCTTCATCAGAGAGCAGCCTTATGCGCAGAGTGGAAGAGCGTTCTTTTTATCGACGAGTTCCGCGCTGCAGAGTAAGCCGGACAAGAACAATGTTTCCGCCCAGTTTCGAACTGGGGACCTTTCATGTGTAAGACGAACGTGATAACCACTACACTACGGAAACAGCGGCTTCTTTGACTTTGGACGCATTCCATTCTGGTCTTTGCAGATTATCTTGATCTAACAGCTTCATCGTGACTTGACCTTCATCGCTATGGAAAAGTTTGCTGTCACTTGTAAAGTGTTTGGGATGAGAATCACTTCCTACATGTACGAGACTGTGATTGTCAGCCATCGAGTGGAGGATTGATTAAACTCGGCCCGGAGTGAGTATCAGCCCGAATGGACAGAGTTCAAGGGCATACTTCCTCTCAAAGCTGGAAAGAAAGCTGCCAAAATATTTGCTGATGTAGTCCTCGTTAGTATAGTGGACAGTATCTCTGCTTGTCACGCAGAAGACCAGGGTTCGATTCCCTGACGGGGAGTTTCTTGTTAGAAATTCGTCAAAAACTGCTCACTGTTCTTGGCCTACTTCTATACCATGCAACTCAAGCTAATTGAGACTACTGAAACTACCTGTGCTGTAGAGACTTTTGCTAAAAGCATGACTCCTGACTGTCGCACTTCTGTCTCTTACCATAATCTGCTCAATCCAACAAATGCATCTCGAAAAAGAAGGTGGTCGAAGGAGAATGTTCAGGAAGGTGAACTGAGGAGTACATGTGTCAGATGATTTCAACTTGTTGGCTTCATCAGAGAGCAGCCTTATGCGCAGAGTGGAAAAGTGTTCTTTTTATCGACGAGTTCCGCGCTGCAGAGTAAGCCGGACAAGAACAATGTTTCCGCCCAGTTTCGAACTGGGGACCTTTCATGTGTAAGACGAACGTGATAACCACTACACTACGGAAACAGCTGCTTCTTTGACTTTGGACGCATTCCATTCTGGTCTTTGCAGATTATCTTGATCTAACAGCTTCATCGTGACTTGACCTTCATCGCTATGGAAAAGTTTGCTGTCACTTGTAAAGTGTTTGGGATGAGAATCACTTCCTACATGTACGAGACTGTGATTGTCAGCCATCGAGTGGAGGATTCATTAAACTCGGCCCGGAGTGAGTATCAGCCCGAATGGACAGAGTTCAAGGGCATACTTCCTCTCAAAGCTGGAAAGAAAGCTGCCAAAATATTTGCTGATGTAGTCCTCGTTAGTATAGTGGACAGTATCTCTGCTTGTCACGCAGAAGACCAGGGTTCGATTCCCTGACGGGGAGTTTCTTGTTAGAAATTCGTCAAAAACTTCTCACTGTTCTTGCCTACTTCTATACCATGCAACTCAAGCTAATTGAGACTACTGAAACTACCTGTGCTGTAGAGCCTTTTGCTAAAAGCATGACTCCTGACTGTCGCACTTCTGTCACTTACCATAATCTGCTCAATCCAACAAATGCATCTCGAAAAAGAAGGTGGTCGAAGGAGAATGTTCAGGAAGGTGAACTCAGGAGGACATGTGTCAGATGATTTCAACTTGTTGGCTTCATCAGAGAGCAGCCTTATGCGCAGAGTGGAAAAGTGTTCTTTTTATCGACGAGTTCCGCGCTGCAGAGTAAGCCGGACAAGAACAATGTTTCCGCCCAGTTTCGAACTGGGGACCTTTCATGTGTAAGACGAACGTGATAACCACTACACTACGGAAACAGCTGCTTCTTTGACTTTGGACGCATTCCATTCTGGTCTTTGCAGATTATCTTGATCTAACAGCTTCATCGTGACTTGACCTTCATCGCTATGGAAAAGTTTGCTGTCACTTGTAAAGTGTTTGGGATGAGAATCACTTCCTACATGTACGAGACTGTGATTGTCAGCCATCGAGTGGAGGATTGATTAAACTCGGCCCGGAGTGAGTATCAGCCCGAATGGACAGAGTTCAAGGGCATACTTCCTCTCAAAGCTGGAAAGAAAGCTGCCAAAATATTTGCTGATGTAGTCCTCGTTAGTATAGTGGACAGTATCTCTGCTTGTCACGCAGAAGACCAGGGTTCGATTCCCTGACGGGGAGTTTCTTGTTAGAAATTCGTCAAAAACTGCTCACTGTTCTTGCCTACTTCTATACCATGCAACTCAAGCTAATTGAGACTACTGAAACTACCTGTGCTGTAGAGACTTTTGCTAAAAGCATGACTCCTGACTGTCGCACTTCTGTCTCTTACCATAATCTGCTCAATCCAACAAATGCATCTCGAAAAAGAAGGTGGTCGAAGGAGAATGTTCAGGAAGGTGAACTGAGGAGTACATGTGTCAGATGATTTCAACTTGTTGGCTTCATCAGAGAGCAGCCTTATGCGCAGAGTGGAAGAGCGTTCTTTTTATCGACGAGTTCCGCGCTGCAGAGTAAGCCGGACAAGAACAATGTTTCCGCCCAGTTTCGAACTGGGGACCTTTCATGTGTAAGACGAACGTGATAACCACTACACTACGGAAACAGCGGCTTCTTTGACTTTGGACGCATTCCATTCTGGTCTTTGCAGATTATCTTGATCTAACAGCTTCATCGTGACTTGACCTTCATCGCTATGGAAAAGTTTGCTGTCACTTGTAAAGTGTTTGGGATGAGAATCACTTCCTACATGTACGAGACTGTGATTGTCAGCCATCGAGTGGAGGATTGATTAAACTCGGCCCGGAGTGAGTATCAGCCCGAATGGACAGAGTTCAAGGGCATACTTCCTCTCAAAGCTGGAAAGAAAGCTGCCAAAATATTTGCTGATGTAGTCCTCGTTAGTATAGTGGACAGTATCTCTGCTTGTCACGCAGAAGACCAGGGTTCGATTCCCTGACGGGGAGTTTCTTGTTAGAAATTCGTCAAAAACTGCTCACTGTTCTTGCCTACTTCTATACCATGCAACTCAAGCTAATTGAGACTACTGAAACTACCTGTGCTGTAGAGACTTTTGCTAAAAGCATGACTCCTGACTGTCGCACTTCTGTCACTTACCATAATCTGCTCAATCCAACAAATGCATCTCGAAAAAGAAGGTCGTCGAAGGAGAATGTTCAGGAAGGTGAACTCAGGAGGACATGTGCCAGATGATTTCAACTTGTTGGCTTCATCAGAGAGCAGCCTTATGCGCAGAGTGGAAAAGTGTTCTTTTTATCGACGAGTTCCACGCTGCAGAGTAAGCCGGACAAGAACAATGTTTCCGCCCAGTTTCGAACTGGGGACCTTTCATGTGTAAGACGAACGTGATAACCACTACACTACGGAAACAGCGGCTTCTTTGACTTTGGACGCATTCCATTCTGGTCTTTGCAGATTATCTTGATCTAACAGCTTCATCGTGACTTGACCTTCATCGCTATGGAAAAGTTTGCTGTCACTTGTAAAGTGTTTGGGATGAGAATCACTTCCTACATGTACGAGACTGTGATTGTCAGCCATCGAGTGGAGGATTGATTAAACTCGGCCCGGAGTGAGTATCAGCCCGAATGGACAGAGTTCAAGGGCATACTTCCTCTCAAAGCTGGAAAGAAAGCTGCCAAAATATTTGCTGATGTAGTCCTCGTTAGTATAGTGGACAGTATCTCTGCTTGTCACGCAGAAGACCAGGGTTCGATTCCCTGACGGGGAGTTTCTTGTTAGAAATTCGTCAAAAACTGCTCACTGTTCTTGCCTACTTCTATACCATGCAACTCAAGCTAATTGAGACTACTGAAACTACCTGTGCTGTAGAGACTTTTGCTAAAAGCATGACTCCTGACTGTCGCACTTCTGTCACTTACCATAATCTGCTCAATCCAACAAATGCATCTAGAAAAAGAAGGTCGGTCGAAGGAGAATGTTCAGGAAGGTGAACTCAGGAGGACATGTGTCAGATGATTTCAACTTGTTGGCTTCATCAGAGAGCAGCCTTATGCGCAGAGTGGAAAAGTGTTCTTTTTATCGACGAGTTCCACGCTGCAGAGTAAGCCGGACAAGAACAATGTTTCCGCCCAGTTTCGAACTGGGGACCTTTCATGTGTAAGACGAACGTGATAACCACTACACTACGGAAACAGCGGCTTCTTTGACTTTGGACGCATTCCATTCTGGTCTTTGCAGATTATCTTGATCTAACAGCTTCATCGTGACTTGACCTTCATCGCTATGGAAAAGTTTGCTGTCACTTGTAAAGTGTTTGGGATGAGAATCACTTCCTACATGTACGAGACTGTGATTGTCAGCCATCGAGTGGAGGATTGATTAAACTCGGCCCGGAGTGAGTATCAGCCCGAATGGACAGAGTTCAAGGGCATACTTCCTCTCAAAGCTGGAAAGAAAGCTGCCAAAATATTTGCTGATGTAGTCCTCGTTAGTATAGTGGACAGTATCTCTGCTTGTCACGCAGAAGACCAGGGTTCGATTCCCTGACGGGGAGTTTCTTGTTAGAAATTCGTCAAAAACTGCTCACTGTTCTTGGCCTACTTCTATACCATGCAACTCAAGCTAATTGAGACTACTGAAACTACCTGTGCTGTAGAGACTTTTGCTAAAAGCATGACTCCTGACTGTCGCACTTCTGTCTCTTACCATAATCTGCTCAATCCAACAAATGCATCTCGAAAAAGAAGGTGGTCGAAGGAGAATGTTCAGGAAGGTGAACTGAGGAGTACATGTGTCAGATGATTTCAACTTGTTGGCTTCATCAGAGAGCAGCCTTATGCGCAGAGTGGAAAAGTGTTCTTTTATCGACGAGTTCCGCGCTGCAGAGTAAGCCGGACAAGAACAATGTTTCCGCCCAGTTTCGAACTGGGGACCTTTCATGTGTAAGACGAACGTGATAACCACTACACTACGGAAACAGCGGCTTCTTTGACTTTGGACGCATTCCATTCTGGTCTTTGCAGATTATCTTGATCTAACAGCTTCATCGTGACTTGACCTTCATCGCTATGGAAAAGTTTGCTGTCACTTGTAAAGTGTTTGGGATGAGAATCACTTCCTACATGTACGAGACTGTGATTGTCAGCCATCGAGTGGAGGATTCATTAAACTCGGCCCGGAGTGAGTATCAGCCCGAATGGACAGAGTTCAAGGGCATACTTCCTCTCAAAGCTGGAAAGAAAGCTGCCAAAATATTTGCTGATGTAGTCCTCGTTAGTATAGTGGACAGTATCTCTGCTTGTCACGCAGAAGACCAGGGTTCGATTCCCTGACGGGGAGTTTCTTGTTAGAAATTCGTCAAAAACTTCTCACTGTTCTTGCCTACTTCTATACCATGCAACTCAAGCTAATTGAGACTACTGAAACTACCTGTGCTGTAGAGCCTTTTGCTAAAAGCATGACTCCTGACTGTCGCACTTCTGTCACTTACCATAATCTGCTCAATCCAACAAATGCATCTCGAAAAAGAAGGTGGTCGAAGGAGAATGTTCAGGAAGGTGAACTCAGGAGGACATGTGTCAGATGATTTCAACTTGTTGGCTTCATCAGAGAGCAGCCTTATGCGCAGAGTGGAAAAGTGTTCTTTTTATCGACGAGTTCCGCGCTGCAGAGTAAGCCGGACAAGAACAATGTTTCCGCCCAGTTTCGAACTGGGGACCTTTCATGTGTAAGACGAACGTGATAACCACTACACTACGGAAACAGCTGCTTCTTTGACTTTGGACGCATTCCATTCTGGTCTTTGCAGATTATCTTGATCTAACAGCTTCATCGTGACTTGACCTTCATCGCTATGGAAAAGTTTGCTGTCACTTGTAAAGTGTTTGGGATGAGAATCACTTCCTACATGTACGAGACTGTGATTGTCAGCCATCGAGTGGAGGATTGATTAAACTCGGCCCGGAGTGAGTATCAGCCCGAATGGACAGAGTTCAAGGGCATACTTCCTCTCAAAGCTGGAAAGAAAGCTGCCAAAATATTTGCTGATGTAGTCCTCGTTAGTATAGTGGACAGTATCTCTGCTTGTCACGCAGAAGACCAGGGTTCGATTCCCTGACGGGGAGTTTCTTGTTAGAAATTCGTCAAAAACTGCTCACTGTTCTTGCCTACTTCTATACCATGCAACTCAAGCTAATTGAGACTACTGAAACTACCTGTGCTGTAGAGACTTTTGCTAAAAGCATGACTCCTGACTGTCGCACTTCTGTCACTTACCATAATCTGCTCAATCCAACAAATGCATCTCGAAAAAGAAGGTGGTCGAAGGAGAATGTTCAGGAAGGTGAACTCAGGAGGACATGTGTCAGATGATTTCAACTTGTTGGCTTCATCAGAGAGCAGCCTTATGCGCAGAGTGGAAAAGTGTTCTTTTTATCGACGAGTTCCGCGCTGCAGAGTAAGCCGGACAAGAACAATGTTTCCGCCCAGTTTCGAACTGGGGACCTTTCATGTGTAAGACGAACGTGATAACCACTACACTACGGAAACAGCGGCTTCTTTGACTTTGGACGCATTCCATTCTGGTCTTTGCAGATTATCTTGATCTAACAGCTTCATCGTGACTTGACCTTCATCGCTATGGAAAAGTTTGCTGTCACTTGTAAAGTGTTTGGGATGAGAATCACTTCCTACATGTACGAGACTGTGATTGTCAGCCATCGAGTGGAGGATTGATTAAACTCGGCCCGGAGTGAGTATCAGCCCGAATGGACAGAGTTCAAGGGCATACTTCCTCTCAAAGCTGGAAAGAAAGCTGCCAAAATATTTGCTGATGTAGTCCTCGTTAGTATAGTGGACAGTATCTCTGCTTGTCACGCAGAAGACCAGGGTTCGATTCCCTGACGGGGAGTTTCTTGTTAGAAATTCGTCAAAAACTGCTCACTGTTCTTGCCTACTTCTATACCATGCAACTCAAGCTAATTGAGACTACTGAAACTACCTGTGCTGTAGAGACTTTTGCTAAAAGCATGACTCCTGACTGTCGCACTTCTGTCTCTTACCATAATCTGCTCAATCCAACAAATGCATCTCGAAAAAGAAGGTGGTCGAAGGAGAATGTTCAGGAAGGTGAACTGAGGAGTACATGTGTCAGATGATTTCAACTTGTTGGCTTCATCAGAGAGCAGCCTTATGCGCAGAGTGGAAAGAGTGTTCTTTTTATCGACGAGTTCCGCGCTGCAGAGTAAGCCGGACAAGAACAATGTTTCCGCCCAGTTTCGAACTGGGGACCTTTCATGTGTAAGACGAACGTGATAACCACTACACTACGGAAACAGCGGCTTCTTTGACTTTGGACGCATTCCATTCTGGTCTTTGCAGATTATCTTGATCTAACAGCTTCATCGTGACTTGACCTTCATCGCTATGGAAAAGTTTGCTGTCACTTGTAAAGTGTTTGGGATGAGAATCACTTCCTACATGTACGAGACTGTGATTGTCAGCCATCGAGTGGAGGATTGATTAAACTCGGCCCGGAGTGAGTATCAGCCCGAATGGACAGAGTTCAAGGGCATACTTCCTCTCAAAGCTGGAAAGAAAGCTGCCAAAATATTTGCTGATGTAGTCCTCGTTAGTATAGTGGACAGTATCTCTGCTTGTCACGCAGAAGACCAGGGTTCGATTCCCTGACGGGGAGTTTCTTGTTAGAAATTCGTCAAAAACTGCTCACTGTTCTTGCCTACTTCTATACCATGCAACTCAAGCTAATTGAGACTACTGAAACTACCTGTGCTGTAGAGACTTTTGCTAAAAGCATGACTCCTGACTGTCGCACTTCTGTCTCTTACCATAATCTGCTCAGCCCAACAAATGCATCTCGAAAAAGAAGGTGGTCGAAGGAGAATGTTCAGGAAGGTGAACTCAGGAGGACATGTGTCAGATGATTTCAACTTGTTGGCTTCATCAGAGAGCAGCCTTATGCGCAGAGTGGAAAAGTGTTCTTTTTATCGACGAGTTCCGCGCTGCAGAGTAAGCCGGACAAGAACAATGTTTCCGCCCAGTTTCGAACTGGGGACCTTTCATGTGTAAGACGAACGTGATAACCACTACACTACGGAAACAGCGGCTTCTTTGACTTTGGACGCATTCCATTCTGGTCTTTGCAGATTATCTTGATCTAACAGCTTCATCGTGACTTGACCTTCATCGCTATGGAAAAGTTTGCTGTCACTTGTAAAGTGTTTGGGATGAGAATCACTTCCTACATGTACGAGACTGTGATTGTCAGCCATCGAGTGGAGGATTGATTAAACTCGGCCCGGAGTGAGTATCAGCCCGAATGGACAGAGTTCAAGGGCATACTTCCTCTCAAAGCTGGAAAGAAAGCTGCCAAAATATTTGCTGATGTAGTCCTCGTTAGTATAGTGGACAGTATCTCTGCTTGTCACGCAGAAGACCAGGGTTCGATTCCCTGACGGGGAGTTTCTTGTTAGAAATTCGTCAAAAACTGCTCACTGTTCTTGCCTACTTCTATACCATGCAACTCAAGCTAATTGAGACTACTGAAACTACCTGTGCTGTAGAGACTTTTGCTAAAAGCATGACTCCTGACTGTCGCACTTCTGTCTCTTACCATAATCTGCTCAATCCAACAAATGCATCTCGAAAAAGAAGGTGGTCGAAGGAGAATGTTCAGGAAGGTGAACTCAGGAGGACATGTGTCAGATGATTTCAACTTGTTGGCTTCATCAGAGAGCAGCCTTATGCGCAGAGTGGAAAAGTGTTCTTTTTATCGACGAGTTCCGCGCTGCAGAGTAAGCCGGACAAGAACAATGTTTCCGCCCAGTTTCGAACTGGGGACCTTTCATGTGTAAGACGAACGTGATAACCACTACACTACGGAAACAGCGGCTTCTTTGACTTTGGACGCATTCCATTCTGGTCTTTGCAGATTATCTTGATCTAACAGCTTCATCGTGACTTGACCTTCATCGCTATGGAAAAGTTTGCTGTCACTTGTAAAGTGTTTGGGATGAGAATCACTTCCTACATGTACGAGACTGTGATTGTCAGCCATCGAGTGGAGGATTGATTAAACTCGGCCCGGAGTGAGTATCAGCCCGAATGGACAGAGTTCAAGGGCATACTTCCTCTCAAAGCTGGAAAGAAAGCTGCCAAAATATTTGCTGATGTAGTCCTCGTTAGTATAGTGGACAGTATCTCTGCTTGTCACGCAGAAGACCAGGGTTCGATTCCCTGACGGGGAGTTTCTTGTTAGAAATTCGTCAAAAACTGCTCACTGTTCTTGCCTACTTCTATACCATGCAACTCAAGCTAATTGAGACTACTGAAACTACCTGTGCTGTAGAGACTTTTGCTAAAAGCATGACTCCTGACTGTCGCACTTCTGTCACTTACCATAATCTGCTCAATCCAACAAATGCATCTCGAAAAAGAAGGTGGTCGAAGGAGAATGTTCAGGAAGGTGAACTCAGGAGGACATGTGTCAGATGATTTCAACTTGTTGGCTTCATCAGAGAGCAGCCTTATGCGCAGAGTGGAAAAGTGTTCTTTTTATCGACGAGTTCCGCGCTGCAGAGTAAGCCGGACAAGAACAATGTTTCCGCCCAGTTTCGAACTGGGGACCTTTCATGTGTAAGACGAACGTGATAACCACTACACTACGGAAACAGCGGCTTCTTTGACTTTGGACGCATTCCATTCTGGTCTTTGCAGATTATCTTGATCTAACAGCTTCATCGTGACTTGACCTTCATCGCTATGGAAAAGTTTGCTGTCACTTGTAAAGTGTTTGGGATGAGAATCACTTCCTACATGTACGAGACTGTGATTGTCAGCCATCGAGTGGAGGATTGATTAAACTCGGCCCGGAGTGAGTATCAGCCCGAATGGACAGAGTTCAAGGGCATACTTCCTCTCAAAGCTGGAAAGAAAGCTGCCAAAATATTTGCTGATGTAGTCCTCGTTAGTATAGTGGACAGTATCTCTGCTTGTCACGCAGAAGACCAGGGTTCGATTCCCTGACGGGGAGTTTCTTGTTAGAAATTCGTCAAAAACTGCTCACTGTTCTTGCCTACTTCTATACCATGCAACTCAAGCTAATTGAGACTACTGAAACTACCTGTGCTGTAGAGACTTTTGCTAAAAGCATGACTCCTGACTGTCGCACTTCTGTCTCTTACCATAATCTGCTCAATCCAACAAATGCATCTCGAAAAAGAAGGTCGTCGAAGGAGAATGTTCAGGAAGGTGAACTCAGGAGGACATGTGTCAGATGATTTCAACTTGTTGGCTTCATCAGAGAGCAGCCTTATGCGCAGAGTGGAAAAGTGTTCTTTTTATCGACGAGTTCCACGCTGCAGAGTAAGCCGGACAAGAACAATGTTTCCGCCCAGTTTCGAACTGGGGACCTTTCATGTGTAAGACGAACGTGATAACCACTACACTACGGAAACAGCGGCTTCTTTGACTTTGGACGCATTCCATTCTGGTCTTTGCAGATTATCTTGATCTAACAGCTTCATCGTGACTTGACCTTCATCGCTATGGAAAAGTTTGCTGTCACTTGTAAAGTGTTTGGGATGAGAATCACTTCCTACATGTACGAGACTGTGATTGTCAGCCATCGAGTGGAGGATTGATTAAACTCGGCCCGGAGTGAGTATCAGCCCGAATGGACAGAGTTCAAGGGCATACTTCCTCTCAAAGCTGGAAAGAAAGCTGCCAAAATATTTGCTGATGTAGTCCTCGTTAGTATAGTGGACAGTATCTCTGCTTGTCACGCAGAAGACCAGGGTTCGATTCCCTGACGGGGAGTTTCTTGTTAGAAATTCGTCAAAAACTGCTCACTGTTCTTGCCTACTTCTATACCATGCAACTCAAGCTAATTGAGACTACTGAAACTACCTGTGCTGTAGAGACTTTTGCTAAAAGCATGACTCCTGACTGTCCGCACTTCTGTCACTTACCATAATCTGCTCAATCCAACAAATGCATCTCGAAAAAGAAGGTGGTCGAAGGAGAATGTTCAGGAAGGTGAACTCAGGAGGACATGTGTCAGATGATTTCAACTTGTTGGCTTCATCAGAGAGCAGCCTTATGCGCAGAGTGGAAGAGCGTGTTCTTTTATCGACGAGTTCCGCGCTGCAGAGTAAGCCGGACAAGAACAACTGCTTTCCGCCCAGTTTCGAACTGGGGACCTTTCATGTGTAAGACGAACGTGATAACCACTACACTACGGAAACAGCGGCTTCTTTGACTTTGGACGCATTCCATTCTGGTCTTTGCAGATTATCTTGATCTAACAGCTTCATCGTGACTTGACCTTCATCGCTATGGAAAAGTTTGCTGTCACTTGTAAAGTGTTTGGGATGAGAATCACTTCCTACATGTACGAGACTGTGATTGTCAGCCATCGAGTGGAGGATTGATTAAACTCGGCCCGGAGTGAGTATCAGCCCGAATGGACAGAGTTCAAGGGCATACTTCCTCTCAAAGCTGGAAAGAAAGCTGCCAAAATATTTGCTGATGTAGTCCTCGTTAGTATAGTGGACAGTATCTCTGCTTGTCACGCAGAAGACCAGGGTTCGATTCCCTGACGGGGAGTTTCTTGTTAGAAATTCGTCAAAAACTGCTCACTGTTCTTGGCTACTTCTATACCATGCAACTCAAGCTAATTGAGACTACTGAAACTACCTGTGCTGTAGAGACTTTTGCTAAAAGCATGACTCCTGACTGTCGCACTTCTGTCTCTTACCATAATCTGCTCAATCCAACAAATGCATCTCGAAAAAGAAGGTGGTCGAAGGAGAATGTTCAGGAAGGTGAACTGAGGAGTACATGTGTCAGATGATTTCAACTTGTTGGCTTCATCAGAGAGCAGCCTTATGCGCATAGTGGAAGAGCGTTCTTTTTATCGACGAGTTCCGCGCTGCAGAGTAAGCCGGACAAGAACAATGTTTCCGCCCAGTTTCGAACTGGGGACCTTTCATGTGTAAGACAAACGTGATAACCACTACACTACGGAAACAGCGGCTTCTTTGGACGCATTCCATTCTGGTCTTTGCAGATTATCTTGATCTAACAGCTTCATCGTGACTTGACCTTCATCGCTATGGAAAAGTTTGCTGTCACTTGTAAAGTGTTTGGGATGAGAATCACTTCCTACATGTACGAGACTGTGATTGTCAGCCATCGAGTGGAGGATTGATTAAACTCGGCCCGGAGTGAGTATCAGCCCGAATGGACAGAGTTCAAGGGCATACTTCCTCTCAAAGCTGGAAAGAAAGCTGCCAAAATATTTGCTGATGTAGTCCTCGTTAGTATAGTGGACAGTATCTCTGCTTGTCACGCAGAAGACCAGGGTTCGATTCCCTGACGGGGAGTTTCTTGTTAGAAATTCGTCAAAAACTGCTCACTGTTCTTGCCTACTTCTATACCATGCAACTCAAGCTAATTGAGACGACTGAAACTACCTGTGCTGTAGAGACTTTTGCTAAAAGCATGACTCCTGACTGTCGCACTTCTGTCACTTACCATAATCTGCTCAATCCAACAAATGCATCTCGAAAAAGAAGGTCGTCGAAGGAGAATGTTCAGGAAGGTGAACTCAGGAGGACATGTGTCCAGATGATTTCAACTTGTTGGCTTCATCAGAGAGCAGCCTTATGCGCAGAGTGGAAAAGTGTTCTTTTTATCGACGAGTTCCACGCTGCAGAGTAAGCCGGACAAGAACAATGTTTCCGCCCAGTTTCGAACTGGGGACCTTTCATGTGTAAGACGAACGTGATAACCACTACACTACGGAAACAGCGGCTTCTTTGACTTTGGACGCATTCCATTCTGGTCTTTGCAGATTATCTTGATCTAACAGCTTCATCGTGACTTGACCTTCATCGCTATGGAAAAGTTTGCTGTCACTTGTAAAGTGTTTGGGATGAGAATCACTTCCTACATGTACGAGACTGTGATTGTCAGCCATCGAGTGGAGGATTGATTAAACTCGGCCCGGAGTGAGTATGAGCCCGAATGGACAGAGTTCAAGGGCATACTTTCTCTCAAAGCTGGAAAGAAAGCTGCCAAAATATTTGCTGATGTAGTCCTCGTTAGTATAGTGGACAGTATCTCTGCTTGTCACGCAGAAGACCAGGGTTCGATTCCCTGACGGGGAGTTTCTTGTTAGAAATTCGTCAAAAACTGCTCACTGTTCTTGCCTACTTCTATACCATGCAACTCAAGCTAATTGAGACTACTGAAACTACCTGTGCTGTAGAGACTTTTGCTAAAAGCATGACTCCTGACTGTCGCACTTCTGTCTCTTACCATAATCTGCTCAATCCAACAAATGCATCTCGAAAAAGAAGGTGGTCGAAGGAGAATGTTCAGGAAGGTGAACTCAGGAGGACATGTGTCAGATGATTTCAACTTGTTGGCTTCATCAGAGAGCAGCCTTATGCGCAGAGTGGAAAAGTGTTCTTTTTATCGACGAGTTCCGCGCTGCAGAGTAAGCCGGACAAGAACAATGTTTCCGCCCAGTTTCGAACTGGGGACCTTTCATGTGTAAGACGAACGTGATAACCACTACACTACGGAAACAGCGGCTTCTTTGACTTTGGACGCATTCCATTCTGGTCTTTGCAGATTATCTTGATCTAACAGCTTCATCGTGACTTGACCTTCATCGCTATGGAAAAGTTTGCTGTCACTTGTAAAGTGTTTGGGATGAGAATCACTTCCTACATGTACGAGACTGTGATTGTCAGCCATCGAGTGGAGGATTGATTAAACTCGGCCCGGAGTGAGTATCAGCCCGAATGGACAGAGTTCAAGGGCATACTTCCTCTCAAAGCTGGAAAGAAAGCTGCCAAAATATTTGCTGATGTAGTCCTCGTTAGTATAGTGGACAGTATCTCTGCTTGTCACGCAGAAGACCAGGGTTCGATTCCCTGACGGGGAGTTTCTTGTTAGAAATTCGTCAAAAACTTCTCACTGTTCTTGCCTACTTCTATACCATGCAACTCAAGCTAATTGAGACTACTGAAACTACCTGTGCTGTAGAGACTTTTGCTAAAAGCATGACTCCTGACTGTCGCACTTCTGTCTCTTACCATGAATCTGCTCAGCCCAACAAATGCATCTCGAAAAAGAAGGTGGTCGAAGGAGAATGTTCAGGAAGGTGAACTCAGGAGGACATGTGTCAGATGATTTCAATTTGTTGGCTTCATCAGAGAGCAGCCTTATGCGCAAAGTGGAAAAGTGTTCTTTTTATCGACGAGTTCCGCGCTGCAGAGTAAGCCGGACAAGAACAATGTTTCCGCCCAGTTTCGAACTGGGGACCTTTCATGTGTAAGACGAACGTGATAACCACTACACTACGGAAACAGCGGCTTCTTTGACTTTGGACGCATTCCATTCTGGTCTTTGCAGATTATCTTGATCTAACAGCTTCATCGTGACTTGACCTTCATCGCTATGGAAAAGTTTGCTGTCACTTGTAAAGTGTTTGGGATGAGAATCACTTCCTACATGTACGAGACTGTGATTGTCAGCCATCGAGTGGAGGATTGATTAAACTCGGCCCGGAGTGAGTATGAGCCCGAATGGACAGAGTTCAAGGGCATACTTTCCTCTCAAAGCTGGAAAGAAAGCTGCCAAAATATTTGCTGATGTAGTCCTCGTTAGTATAGTGGACAGTATCTCTGCTTGTCACGCAGAAGACCAGGGTTCGATTCCCTGACGGGGAGTTTCTTGTTAGAAATTCGTCAAAAACTGCTCACTGTTCTTGCCTACTTCTATACCATGCAACTCAAGCTAATTGAGACTACTGAAACTACCTGTGCTGTAGAGACTTTTGCTAAAAGCATGACTCCTGACTGTCGCACTTCTGTCTCTTACCATAATCTGCTCAGCCCAACAAATGCATCTCGAAAAAGAAGGTGGTCGAAGGAGAATGTTCAGGAAGGTGAACTCAGGAGGACATGTGTCAGATGATTTCAATTTGTTGGCTTCATCAGAGAGCAGCCTTATGCGCAAAGTGGAAAAGTGTTCTTTTTATCGACGAGTTCCGCGCTGCAGAGTAAGCCGGACAAGAACAATGTTTCCGCCCAGTTTCGAACTGGGGACCTTTCATGTGTAAGACGAACGTGATAACCACTACACTACGGAAACAGCGGCTTCTTTGACTTTGGACGCATTCCATTCTGGTCTTTGCAGATTATCTTGATCTAACAGCTTCATCGTGACTTGACCTTCATCGCTATGGAAAAGTTTGCTTTCACTTGTAAAGTGTTTGGGATGAGAATCACTTCCTACATGTACGAGACTGTGATTGTCAGCCATCGAGTGGAGGATTGATTAAACTCGGCCCGGAGTGAGTATCAGCCCGAATGGACAGAGTTCAAGGGCATACTTCCTCTCAAAGCTGGAAAGAAAGCTGCCAAAATATTTGCTGATGTAGTCCTCGTTAGTATAGTGGACAGTATCTCTGCTTGTCACGCAGAAGACCAGGGTTCGATTCCCTGACGGGGAGTTTCTTGTTAGAAATTCGTCAAAAACTTCTCACTGTTCTTGCCTACTTCTATACCATGCAACTCAAGCTAATTGAGACTACTGAAACTACCTGTGCTGTAGAGACTTTTGCTAAAAGCATGACTCCTGACTGTCGCACTTCTGTCTCTTACCATAATCTGCTCAATCCAACAAATGCATCTCGAAAAAGAAGGTGGTCGAAGGAGAATGTTCAGGAAGGTGAACTCAGGAGGACATGTGTCAGATGATTTCAACTTGTTGGCTTCATCAGAGAGCAGCCTTATGCGCAGAGTGGAAAAGTGTTCTTTTTATCGACGAGTTCCGCGCTGCAGAGTAAGCCGGACAAGAACAATGTTTCCGCCCAGTTTCGAACTGGGGACCTTTCATGTGTAAGACGAACGTGATAACCACTACACTACGGAAACAGCGGCTTCTTTGACTTTGGACGCATTCCATTCTGGTCTTTGCAGATTATCTTGATCTAACAGCTTCATCGTGACTTGACCTTCATCGCTATGGAAAAGTTTGCTGTCACTTGTAAAGTGTTTGGGATGAGAATCACTTCCTACATGTACGAGACTGTGATTGTCAGCCATCGAGTGGAGGATTGATTAAACTCGGCCCGGAGTGAGTATCAGCCCGAATGGACAGAGTTCAAGGGCATACTTCCTCTCAAAGCTGGAAAGAAAGCTGCCAAAATATTTGCTGATGTAGTCCTCGTTAGTATAGTGGACAGTATCTCTGCTTGTCACGCAGAAGACCAGGGTTCGATTCCCTGACGGGGAGTTTCTTGTTAGAAATTCGTCAAAAACTTCTCACTGTTCTTGCCTACTTCTATACCATGCAACTCAAGCTAATTGAGACTACTGAAACTACCTGTGCTGTAGAGACTTTTGCTAAAAGCATGACTCCTGACTGTCGCACTTCTGTCACTTACCATAATCTGCTCAATCTAACAAATGCATCTCGAAAAAGAAGGTGGTCGAAGGAGAATGTTCAGGAAGGTGAACTCAGGAGGACATGTGTCAGATGATTTCAACTTGTTGGCTTCATCAGAGAGCAGCCTTATGCGCAGAGTGGAAAAGTGTTCTTTTTATCGACGAGTTGAAAACACATTCCGCGCTGCAGAGTAAGCCGGACAAGAACAATGTTTCCGCCCAGTTTCGAACTGGGGACCTTTCATGTGTAAGACGAACGTGATAACCACTACACTACGGAAACAGCGGCTTCTTTGACTTTTGGACGCATTCCATTCTGGTCTTTGCAGATTATCTTGATCTAACAGCTTCATCGTGACTTGACCTTCATCGCTATGGAAAAGTTTGCTGTCACTTGTAAAGTGTTTGGGATGAGAATCACTTCCTACATGTACGAGACTGTGATTGTCAGCCATCGAGTGGAGGATTGATTAAACTCGGCCCGGAGTGAGTATCAGCCCGAATGGACAGAGTTCAAGGGCATACTTCCTCTCAAAGCTGGAAAGAAAGCTGCCAAAATATTTGCTGCTGTAGTCCTCGTTAGTATAGTGGACAGTATCTCTGCTTGTCACGCAGAAGACCAGGGTTCGATTCCCTGACGGGGAGTTTCTTGTTAGAAATTCGTCAAAAACTGCTCACTGTTCTTGCCTACTTCTATACCATGCAACACAAGCTAATTGAGACTACTGAAACTACCTGTGCTTATGCGCAGAGTGGAAAAGTGTTCTTTTTATCGACGAGTTCCGCGCTGCAGAGTAAGCCGGACAAGAACAATGTTTCCGCCCAGTTTCGAACTGGGGACCTTTCATGTGTAAGACGAACGTGATAACCACTACACTACGGAAACAGCGGCTTCTTTGATTTTGGACGCATTCCATTCTGGTCTTTGCAGATTATCTTGATCTAACAGCTTCATCGTGACTTGACCTTCATCGCTATGGAAAAGTTTGCTGTCACTTGTAAAGTGTTTGGGATGAGAATCACTTCCTACATGTACGAGACTGTGATTGTCAGCCATCGAGTGGAGGATTGATTAAACTCGGCCCGGAGTGAGTATCAGCCCGAATGGACAGAGTTCAAGGGCATACTTCCTCTCAAAGCTGGAAAGAAAGCTGCCAAAATATTTGCTGATGTAGTCCTCGTTAGTATAGTGGACAGTATCTCTGCTTGTCACGCAGAAGACCAGGGTTCGATTCCCTGACGGGGAGTTTCTTGTTAGAAATTCGTCAAAAACTGGTGAAGGTGAACTCAGGAGGACATGTGTCAGATGATTTCAACTTGTTGGCTTAATCAGAGAGCAGCCTTATGCGCAGAGTGGAAAAGTGTTCTTTTTATCGACGAGTTGAAAACACATTCCGCGCTGCAGAGTAAGCCGGACAAGAACAATGTTTCCGCCCAGTTTCGAACTGGGGACCTTTCATGTGTAAGACGAACGTGATAACCACTACACTACGGAAACAGCGGCTTCTTTGACTTTGGACGCATTCCATTCTGGTCTTTGCAGATTATCTTGATCTAACAGCTTCATCGTGACTTGACCTTCATCGCTATGGAAAAGTTTGCTGTCACTTGTAAAGTGTTTGGGATGAGAATCACTTCCTACATGTACGAGACTGTGATTGTCAGCCATCGAGTGGAGGATTGATTAAACTCGGCCCGGAGTGAGTATCAGCCCGAATGGACAGAGTTCAAGGGCATACTTCCTCTCAAAGCTGGAAAGAAAGCTGCCAAAATATTTGCTGCGGTAGTCCTCGTTAGTATAGTGGACAGTATCTCTGCTTGTCACGCAGAAGACCAGGGTTCGATTCCCTGACGGGGAGTTTCTTGTTAGAAATTCGTCAAAAACTGCTCACTGTTCTTGGCTACTTCTATACCATGCAACTCAAGCTAATTGAGACTACTGAAACTACCTGTGCTGTAGAGACTTTTGCTAAAAGCATGACTCCTGACTGTCGCACTTCTGTCGCTTACCATAATCTGCTCAATCCAACAAATGCATCTTGAAAAAGAAGGTGGTCGAAGGAGAATGTTCAGGAAGGTGAACTCAGGAGGACATGTGTCAGATGATTTCAACTTGTTGGCTTAATCAGAGAGCAGCCTTATGCGCAGAGTGGAAAAGTGTTCTTTTTATCGACGAGTTGAAAACACATTCCGCGCTGCAGAGTAAGCCGGACAAGAACAATGTTTCCGCCCAGTTTCGACTGGGGACCTTTCATGTGTAAGACGAACGTGATAACCACTACACTACGGAAACAGCGGCTTCTTTGACTTTGGACGCATTCCATTCTGGTCTTTGCAGATTATCTTGATCTAACAGCTTCATCGTGACTTGACCTTCATCGCTATGGAAAGGTTTGCTGTCACTTGTAAAGCGTTTGGGATGAGAATCACTTCCTACATGTACGAGACTGTGATTGTCAGCCATCGAGTGGAGGATTGATTAAACTCGGCCCGGAGTGAGTATCAGCCCGAATGGACAGAGTTCAAGGGCATACTTCCTCTCAAAGCTGGAAAGAAAGCTGCCAAAATATTTGCTGCTGTAGTCCTCGTTAGTATAGTGGACAGTATCTCTGCTTGTCACGCAGAAGACCAGGGTTCGATTCCCTGACGGGGAGTTTCTTGTTAGAAATTCGTCAAAAACTGCTCACTGTTCTTGGCTACTTCTATACCATGCAACTCAAGCTAATTGAGACTACTGAAACTACCTGTGCTGTAGAGACTTTTGCTAAAAGCATGACTCCTGACTGTCGCACTTCTGTCGCTTACCATAATCTGCTCAATCCAACAAATGCATCTTGAAAAAGAAGGTGGTCGAAGGAGAATGTTCAGGAAGGTGAACTCAGGAGGACATGTGTCAGATGATTTCAACTTGTTGGCTTAATCAGAGAGCAGCCTTATGCGCAGAGTGGAAAAGTGTTCTTTTTATCGACGAGTTGAAAACACATTCCGCGCTGCAGAGTAAGCCGGACAAGAACAATGTTTCCGCCCAGTTTCGAACTGGGGACCTTTCATGTGTAAGACGAACGTGATAACCACTACACTACGGAAACAGCGGCTTCTTTGACTTTGGACGCATTCCATTCTGGTCTTTGCAGATTATCTTGATCTAACAGCTTCATCGTGACTTGACCTTCATCGCTATGGAAAAGTTTGCTGTCACTTGTAAAGTGTTTGGGATGAGAATCACTTCCTACATGTACGAGACTGTGATTGTCAGCCATCGAGTGGAGGATTGATTAAACTCGGCCCGGAGTGAGTATCAGCCCGAATGGACAGAGTTCAAGGGCATACTTCCTCTCAAAGCTGGAAAGAAAGCTGCCAAAATATTTGCTGATGTAGTCCTCGTTAGTATAGTGGACAGTATCTCTGCTTGTCACGCAGAAGACCAGGGTTCGATTCCCTGACGGGGAGTTTCTTGTTAGAAATTCGTCAAAAACTGGTGAAGGTGAACTCAGGAGGACATGTGTAAGATGATTTCAACTTGTTGGCTTAATCAGAGAGCAGCCTTATGCGCAGAGTGGAAAAGTGTTCTTTTTATCGACGAGTTGAAAACACATTCCGCGCTGCAGAGTAAGCCGGACAAGAACAATGTTTCCGCCCAGTTTCGAACTGGGGACCTTTCATGTGTAAGACGAACGTGATAACCACTACACTACGGAAACAGCGGCTTCTTTGACTTTGGACGCATTCCATTCTGGTCTTTGCAGATTATCTTGATCTAACAGCTTCATCGTGACTTGACCTTCATCGCTATGGAAAAGTTTGCTGTCACTTGTAAAGTGTTTGGGATGAGAATCACTTCCTACATGTACGAGACTGTGATTGTCAGCCATCGAGTGGAGGATTGATTAAACTCGGCCCGGAGTGAGTATCAGCCCGAATGGACAGAGTTCAAGGGCATACTTCCTCTCAAAGCTGGAAAGAAAGCTGCCAAAATATTTGCTGATGTAGTCCTCGTTAGTATAGTGGACAGTATCTCTGCTTGTCACGCAGAAGACCAGGGTTCGATTCCCTGACGGGGAGTTTCTTGTTAGAAATTCGTCAAAAACTGGTGAAGGTGAACTCAGGAGGACATGTGTCAGATGATTTCAACTTGTTGGCTTAATCAGAGAGCAGCCTTATGCGCAGAGTGGAAAAGTGTTCTTTTTATCGACGAGTTGAAAACACATTCCGCGCTGCACAGTAAGCCGGACAAGAACAATGTTTCCGCCCAGTTTCGAACTGGGGACCTTTCATATGTAAGACGAACGTGATAACCACTACACTACGGAAACAGCGGCTTCTTTGACTTTGGACGCATTCCATTCTGGTCTTTGCAGATTATCTTGATCTAACAGCTTCATCGTGACTTGACCTTCATCGCTATGGAAAAGTTTGCTGTCACTTGTAAAGTGTTTGGGATGAGAATCACTTCCTACATGTACGAGACTGTGATTGTCAGCCATCGAGTGGAGGATTGATTAAACTCGGCCCGGAGTGAGTATCAGCCCGAATGGACAGAGTTCAAGGGCATACTTCCTCTCAAAGCTGGAAAGAAAGCTGCCAAAATATTTGCTGCTGTAGTCCTCGTTAGTATAGTGGACAGTATCTCTGCTTGTCACGCAGAAGACCAGGGTTCGATTCCCTGACGGGGAGTTTCTTGTTAGAAATTCGTCAAAAACTGCTCACTGTTCTTGGCTACTTCTATACCATGCAACTCAAGCTAATTGAGACTACTGAAACTACCTGTGCTGTAGAGACTTTTGCTAAAAGCATGACTCCTGACTGTCGCACTTCTGTCGCTTACCATAATCTGCTCAATCCAACAAATGCATCTTGAAAAAGAAGGTGGTCGAAGGAGAATGTTCAGGAAGGTGAACTCAGGAGGACATGTGTCAGATGATTTCAACTTGTTGGCTTAATCAGAGAGCAGCCTTATGCGCAGAGTGGAAAAGTGTTCTTTTTATCGACGAGTTGAAAACACATTCCGCGCTGCAGAGTAAGCCGGACAAGAACAATGTTTCCGCCCAGTTTCGAACTGGGGACCTTTCATGTGTAAGACGAACGTGATAACCACTACACTACGGAAACAGCGGCTTCTTTGACTTTGGACGCATTCCATTCTGGTCTTTGCAGATTATCTTGATCTAACAGCTTCATCGTGACTTGACCTTCATCGCTATGGAAAAGTTTGCTGTCACTTGTAAAGTGTTTGGGATGAGAATCACTTCCTACATGTACGAGACTGTGATTGTCAGCCATCGAGTGGAGGATTGATTAAACTCGGCCCGGAGTGAGTATCAGCCCGAATGGACAGAGTTCAAGGGCATACTTCCTCTCAAAGCTGGAAAGAAAGCTGCCAAAATATTTGCTGATGTAGTCCTCGTTAGTATAGTGGACAGTATCTCTGCTTGTCACGCAGAAGACCAGGGTTCGATTCCCTGACGGGGAGTTTCTTGTTAGAAATTCGTCAAAAACTGGTGAAGGTGAACTCAGGAGGACATGTGTAAGATGATTTCAACTTGTTGGCTTAATCAGAGAGCAGCCTTATGCGCAGAGTGGAAAAGTGTTCTTTTTATCGACGAGTTGAAAACACATTCCGCGCTGCAGAGTAAGCCGGACAAGAACAATGTTTCCGCCCAGTTTCGAACTGGGGACCTTTCATGTGTAAGACGAACGTGATAACCACTACACTACGGAAACAGCGGCTTCTTTGATTTTGGACGCATTCCATTCTGGTCTTTGCAGATTATCTTGATCTAACAGCTTCATCGTGACTTGACCTTCATCGCTATGGAAAAGTTTGCTGTCACTTGTAAAGTGTTTGGGATGAGAATCACTTCCTACATGTACGAGACTGTGATTGTCAGCCATCGAGTGGAGGATTGATTAAACTCGGCCCGGAGTGAGTATCAGCCCGAATGGACAGAGTTCAAGGGCATACTTCCTCTCAAAGCTGGAAAGAAAGCTGCCAAAATATTTGCTGCTGTAGTCCTCGTTAGTATAGTGGACAGTATCTCTGCTTGTCACGCAGAAGACCATGGTTCGATTCCCTGACGGGGAGTTTCTTGTTAGAAATTCGTCAAAAACTGCTCACTGTTCTTGGCTACTTCTATACCATGCAACTCAAGCTAATTGAGACTACTGAAACTACCTGTGCTGTAGAGACTTTTGCTAAAAGCATGACTCCTGACTGTCGCACTTCTGTCGCTTACCATAATCTGCTCAATCCAACAAATGCATCTTGAAAAAGAAGGTGGTCGAAGGAGAATGTTCAGGAAGGTGAACTCAGGAGGACATGTGTCAGATGATTTCAACTTGTTGGCTTAATCAGAGAGCAGCCTTATGCGCAGAGTGGAAAAGTGTTCTTTTTATCGACGAGTTGAAAACACATTCCGCGCTGCAGAGTAAGCCGGACAAGAACAATGTTTCCGCCCAGTTTCGACTGGGGACCTTTCATGTGTAAGACGAACGTGATAACCACTACACTACGGAAACAGCGGCTTCTTTGACTTTGGACGCATTCCATTCTGGTCTTTGCAGATTATCTTGATCTAACAGCTTCATCGTGACTTGACCTTCATCGCTATGGAAAGGTTTGCTGTCACTTGTAAAGCGTTTGGGATGAGAATCACTTCCTACATGTACGAGACTGTGATTGTCAGCCATCGAGTGGAGGATTGATTAAACTCGGCCCGGAGTGAGTATCAGCCCGAATGGACAGAGTTCAAGGGCATACTTCCTCTCAAAGCTGGAAAGAAAGCTGCCAAAATATTTGCTGATGTAGTCCTCGTTAGTATAGTGGACAGTATCTCTGCTTGTCACGCAGAAGACCAGGGTTCGATTCCCTGACGGGGAGTTTCTTGTTAGAAATTCGTCAAAAACTGCTCACTGTTCTTGCCTACTTCTATACCATGCAACTCAAGCTAATTGAGACTACTGAAACTACCTGTGCTTATGCGCAGAGTGGAAAAGTGTTCTTTTTATCGACGAGTTCCGCGCTGCAGAGTAAGCCGGACAAGAACAATGTTTCCGCCCAGTTTCGAACTGGGGACCTTTCATGTGTAAGACGAACGTGATAACCACTACACTACGGAAACAGCGGCTTCTTTGACTTTGGACGCATTCCATTCTGGTCTTTGCAGATTATCTTGATCTAACAGCTTCATCGTGACTTGACCTTCATCGCTATGGAAAAGTTTGCTGTCACTTGTAAAGTGTTTGGGATGAGAATCACTTCCTACATGTACGAGACTGTGATTGTCAGCCATCGAGTGGAGGATTGATTAAACTCGGCCCGGAGTGAGTATCAGCCCGAATGGACAGAGTTCAAGGGCATACTTCCTCTCAAAGCTGGAAAGAAAGCTGCCAAAATATTTGCTGATGTAGTCCTCGTTAGTATAGTGGACAGTATCTCTGCTTGTCACGCAGAAGACCAGGGTTCGATTCCCTGACGGGGAGTTTCTTGTTAGAAATTCGTCAAAAACTGCTCACTGTTCTTGGCTACTTCTATACCATGCAACTCAAGCTAATTGAGACTACTGAAACTACCTGTGCTGTAGAGACTTTTGCTAAAAGCATGACTCCTGACTGTCGCACTTCTGTCGCTTACCATAATCTGCTCAATCCAACAAATGCATCTTGAAAAAGAAGGTGGTCGAAGGAGAATGTTCAGGAAGGTGAACTCAGGAGGACATGTGTCAGATGATTTCAACTTGTTGGCTTAATCAGAGAGCAGCCTTATGCGCAGAGTGGAAAAGTGTTCTTTTTATCGACGAGTTGAAAACACATTCCGCGCTGCAGAGTAAGCCGGACAAGAACAATGTTTCCGCCCAGTTTCGAACTGGGGACCTTTCATGTGTAAGACGAACGTGATAACCACTACACTACGGAAACAGCGGCTTCTTTGACTTTGGACGCATTCCATTCTGGTCTTTGCAGATTATCTTGATCTAACAGCTTCATCGTGACTTGACCTTCATCGCTATGGAAAAGTTTGCTGTCACTTGTAAAGTGTTTGGGATGAGAATCACTTCCTACATGTACGAGACTGTGATTGTCAGCCATCGAGTGGAGGATTGATTAAACTCGGCCCGGAGTGAGTATCAGCCCGAATGGACAGAGTTCAAGGGCATACTTCCTCTCAAAGCTGGAAAGAAAGCTGCCAAAATATTTGCTGATGTAGTCCTCGTTAGTATAGTGGACAGTATCTCTGCTTGTCACGCAGAAGACCAGGGTTCGATTCCCTGACGGGGAGTTTCTTGTTAGAAATTCGTCAAAAACTGCTCACTGTTCTTGCCTACTTCTATACCATGCAACTCAAGCTAATTGAGACTACTGAAACTACCTGTGCTGTAGAGACTTTTGCTAAAAGCATGACTCCTGACTGTCGCACTTCTGTCACTTACCATAATCTGCTCAATCCAACAAATGCATCTCGAAAAAGAAGGTGGTCGAAGGAGAATGTTCAGGAAGGTGAACTCAGGAGTACATGTGTCAGATGATTTCAACTTGTTGGCTTCATCAGAGAGCAGCCTTATGCGCAGAGTTGAAAAGTGTTCTTTTTATCGACGAGTTCCGCGCTGCAGAGTAAGCCGGACAAGAACAATGTTTCCACTCAGTTTCGAACTGGGGACCTTTCATGTGTAAGACGAACGTGATAACCACTACACTACGGAAACAGCGGCTTCTTTGACTTTGGACGCATTCCATTTTGGTCTTTGCAGATTATCTTGATCTAACAGCTTCATCGTGACTTGACCTTCATCGCTATGGAAAAGTTTGCTGTCACTTGTAAAGTGTTTGGGATGAGAATCACTTCCTACATGTACGAGACTGTGATTGTCAGCCATCGAGTGGAGGATTGATTACACTCGGCCCGGAGTGAGTATCAGCCCGAATGGACAGAGTTCAAGGGCATACTTCCTCTCAAAGCTGGAAAGAAAGCTGCCAAAATATTTGCTGATGTAGTCCTCGTTAGTATAGTGGACAGTATCTCTGCTTGTCACGCAGAAGACCAGGGTTCGATTCCCTGACGGGGAGTTTCTTGTTAGAAATTCGTCAAAAACTGCTCACTGTTCTTGCCTACTTCTATACCATGCAACTCAAGCTAATTGAGACTACTGAAACTACCTGTGCTGTAGAGACTTTTGCTAAAAGCATGACTCCTGACTGTCGCACTTCTGTCACTTACCATAATCTGCTCAATCCAACAAATGCATCTCGAAAAAGAAGGTGGTCGAAGGAGAATGTTCAGGAAGGTGAACTCAGGAGGACATGTGTCAGATGATTTCAACTTGTTGGCTTCATCAGAGAGCAGCCTTATGCGCAGAGTGGAAAAGTGTTCTTTTTATCGACGAGTTGAAAACACATTCCGCGCTGCAGAGTAAGCCGGACAAGAACAATGTTTCCGCCCAGTTTCGAACTGGGGACCTTTCATGTGTAAGACGAACGTGATAACCACTACACTACGGAAACAGCGGCTTCTTTGACTTTGGACGCATTCCATTCTGGTCTTTGCAGATTATCTTGATCTAACAGCTTCATCGTGACTTGACCTTCATCGCTATGGAAAAGTTTGCTGTCACTTGTAAAGTGTTTGGGATGAGAATCACTTCCTACATGTACGAGACTGTGATTGTCAGCCATCGAGTGGAGGATTGATTAAACTCGGCCCGGAGTGAGTATCAGCCCGAATGGACAGAGTTCAAGGGCATACTTCCTCTCAAAGCTGGAAAGAAAGCTGCCAAAATATTTGCTGATGTAGTCCTCGTTAGTATAGTGGACAGTATCTCTGCTTGTCACGCAGAAGACCAGGGTTCGATTCCCTGACGGGGAGTTTCTTGTTAGAAATTCGTCAAAAACTGCTCACTGTTCTTGCCTACTTCTATACCATGCAACTCAAGCTAATTGAGACTACTGAACCTACCTGTGCTGTAGAGACTTTTGCTAAAAGCATGACTCCTGACTGTCGCACTTCTGTCACTTACCATAATCTGCTCAATCCAACAAATGCATCTCGAAAAAGAAGGTGGTCGAAGGAGAATGTTCAGGAAGGTGAACTCAGGAGTACATGTGTAAGATGATTTCAACTTGTTGGCTTCATCAGAGAGCAGCCTTATGCGCAGAGTGGAAAAGTGTTCTTTTTATCGACGAGTTGAAAACACATTCCGCGCTGCAGAGTAAGCCGGACAAGAACAATGTTTCCGCCCAGTTTCGAACTGGGGACCTTTCATGTGTAAGACGAACGTGATAACCACTACACTACGGAAACAGCGGCTTCTTTGACTTTGGACGCATTCCATTCTGGTCTTTGCAGATTATCTTGATCTAACAGCTTCATCGTGACTTGACCTTCATCGCTATGGAAAAGTTTGCTGTCACTTGTAAAGTGTTTGGGATGAGAATCACTTCCTACATGTACGAGACTGTGATTGTCAGCCATCGAGTGGAGGATTGATTAAACTCGGCCCGGAGTGAGTATCAGCCCGAATGGACAGAGTTCAAGGGCATACTTCCTCTCAAAGCTGGAAAGAAAGCTGCCAAAATATTTGCTGATGTAGTCCTCGTTAGTATAGTGGACAGTATCTCTGCTTGTCACGCAGAAGACCAGGGTTCGATTCCCTGACGGGGAGTTTCTTGTACGAAATTCGTCAAAAACTGCTCACTGTTCTTGCCTACTTCTATACCATGCAACTCAAGCTAATTGAGACTACTGAACCTACCTGTGCTGTAGAGACTTTTGCTAAAAGCATGACTCCTGACTGTCGCACTTCTGTCACTTACCATAATCTGCTCAATCCAACAAATGCATCTCGAAAAAGAAGGTGGTCGAAGGAGAATGTTCAGGAAGGTGAACTCAGGAGTACATGTGTCAGATGATTTCAACTTGTTGGCTTCATCAGAGAGCAGCCTTATGCGCAGAGTGGAAAAGTGTTCTTTTTATCGACGAGTTGAAAACACATTCCGCGCTGCAGAGTAAGCCGGACAAGAACAATGTTTCCGCCCAGTTTCGAACTGGGGACCTTTCATGTGTAAGACGAACGTGATAACCACTACACTACGGAAACAGCGGCTTCTTTGACTTTGGACGCATTCCATTCTGGTCTTTGCAGATTATCTTGATCTAACAGCTTCATCGTGACTTGACCTTCATCGCTATGGAAAAGTTTGCTGTCACTTGTAAAGTGTTTGGGATGAGAATCACTTCCTACATGTACGAGACTGTGATTGTCAGCCATCGAGTGGAGGATTGATTAAACTCGGCCCGGAGTGAGTATCAGCCCGAATGGACAGAGTTCAAGGGCATACTTCCTCTCAAAGCTGGAAAGAAAGCTGCCAAAATATTTGCTGATGTAGTCCTCGTTAGTATAGTGGACAGTATCTCTGCTTGTCACGCAGAAGACCAGGGTTCGATTCCCTGACGGGGAGTTTCTTGTTAGAAATTCGTCAAAAACTGCTCACTGTTCTTGCCTACTTCTATACCATGCAACTCAAGCTAATTGAGACTACTGAACCTACCTGTGCTGTAGAGACTTTTGCTAAAAGCATGACTCCTGACTGTCGCACTTCTGTCACTTACCATAATCTGCTCAATCCAACAAATGCATCTCGAAAAAGAAGGTGGTCGAAGGAGAATGTTCAGGAAGGTGAACTCAGGAGTACATGTGTAAGATGATTTCAACTTGTTGGCTTCATCAGAGAGCAGCCTTATGCGCAGAGTGGAAAAGTGTTCTTTTTATCGACGAGTTGAAAACACATTCCGCGCTGCAGAGTAAGCCGGACAAGAACAATGTTTCCGCCCAGTTTCGAACTGGGGACCTTTCATGTGTAAGACGAACGTGATAACCACTACACTACGGAAACAGCGGCTTCTTTGACTTTGGACGCATTCCATTCTGGTCTTTGCAGATTATCTTGATCTAACAGCTTCATCGTGACTTGACCTTCATCGCTATGGAAAAGTTTGCTGTCACTTGTAAAGTGTTTGGGATGAGAATCACTTCCTACATGTACGAGACTGTGATTGTCAGCCATCGAGTGGAGGATTGATTAAACTCGGCCCGGAGTGAGTATCAGCCCGAATGGACAGAGTTCAAGGGCATACTTCCTCTCAAAGCTGGAAAGAAAGCTGCCAAAATATTTGCTGATGTAGTCCTCGTTAGTATAGTGGACAGTATCTCTGCTTGTCACGCAGAAGACCAGGGTTCGATTCCCTGACGGGGAGTTTCTTGTTAGAAATTCGTCAAAAACTGCTCACTGTTCTTGCCTACTTCTATACCATGCAACTCAAGCTAATTGAGACTACTGAAACTACCTGTGCTGTAGAGACTTTTGCTAAAAGCATGACTCCTGACTGTCGCACTTCTGTCACTTACCATAATCTGCTCAATCCAACAAATGCATCTCGAAAAAGAAGGTGGTCGAAGGAGAATGTTCAGGAAGGTGAACTCAGGAGTACATGTGTAAGATGATTTCAACTTGTTGGCTTCATCAGAGAGCAGCCTTATGCGCAGAGTGGAAAAGTGTTCTTTTTATCGACGAGTTGAAAACACATTCCGCGCTGCAGAGTAAGCCGGACAAGAACAATGTTTCCGCCCAGTTTCGAACTGGGGACCTTTCATGTGTAAGACGAACGTGATAACCACTACACTACGGAAACAGCGGCTTCTTTGACTTTGGACGCATTCCATTCTGGTCTTTGCAGATTATCTTGATCTAACAGCTTCATCGTGACTTGACCTTCATCGCTATGGAAAAGTTTGCTGTCACTTGTAAAGTGTTTGGGATGAGAATCACTTCCTACATGTACGAGACTGTGATTGTCAGCCATCGAGTGGAGGATTGATTAAACTCGGCCCGGAGTGAGTATCAGCCCGAATGGACAGAGTTCAAGGGCATACTTCCTCTCAAAGCTGGAAAGAAAGCTGCCAAAATATTTGCTGATGTAGTCCTCGTTAGTATAGTGGACAGTATCTCTGCTTGTCACGCAGAAGACCAGGGTTCGATTCCCTGACGGGGAGTTTCTTGTACGAAATTCGTCAAAAACTGCTCACTGTTCTTGCCTACTTCTATACCATGCAACTCAAGCTAATTGAGACTACTGAACCTACCTGTGCTGTAGAGACTTTTGCTAAAAGCATGACTCCTGACTGTCGCACTTCTGTCACTTACCATAATCTGCTCAATCCAACAAATGCATCTCGAAAAAGAAGGTGGTCGAAGGAGAATGTTCAGGAAGGTGAACTCAGGAGTACATGTGTCAGATGATTTCAACTTGTTGGCTTCATCAGAGAGCAGCCTTATGCGCAGAGTGGAAAAGTGTTCTTTTTATCGACGAGTTGAAAACACATTCCGCGCTGCAGAGTAAGCCGGACAAGAACAATGTTTCCGCCCAGTTTCGAACTGGGGACCTTTCATGTGTAAGACGAACGTGATAACCACTACACTACGGAAACAGCGGCTTCTTTGACTTTGGACGCATTCCATTCTGGTCTTTGCAGATTATCTTGATCTAACAGCTTCATCGTGACTTGACCTTCATCGCTATGGAAAAGTTTGCTGTCACTTGTAAAGTGTTTGGGATGAGAATCACTTCCTACATGTACGAGACTGTGATTGTCAGCCATCGAGTGGAGGATTGATTAAACTCGGCCCGGAGTGAGTATCAGCCCGAATGGACAGAGTTCAAGGGCATACTTCCTCTCAAAGCTGGAAAGAAAGCTGCCAAAATATTTGCTGATGTAGTCCTCGTTAGTATAGTGGACAGTATCTCTGCTTGTCACGCAGAAGACCAGGGTTCGATTCCCTGACGGGGAGTTTCTTGTTAGAAATTCGTCAAAAACTGCTCACTGTTCTTGCCTACTTCTATACCATGCAACTCAAGCTAATTGAGACTACTGAAACTACCTGTGCTGTAGAGACTTTTGCTAAAAGCATGACTCCTGACTGTCGCACTTCTGTCACTTACCATAATCTGCTCAATCCAACAAATGCATCTCGAAAAAGAAGGTGGTCGAAGGAGAATGTTCAGGAAGGTGAACTCAGGAGGACATGTGTCAGATGATTTCAACTTGTTGGCTTCATCAGAGAGCAGCCTTATGCGCAGAGTGGAAAAGTGTTCTTTTTATCGACGAGTTCCGCGCTGCAGAGTAAGCCGGACAAGAACAATGTTTCCGCCCAGTTTCGAACTGGGGACCTTTCATGTGTAAGACGAACGTGATAACCACTACACTACGGAAACAGCGGCTTCTTTGACTTTGGACGCATTCCATTCTGGTCTTTGCAGATTATCTTGATCTAACAGCTTCATCGTGACTTGACCTTCATCGCTATGGAAAAGTTTGCTGTCACTTGTAAAGTGTTTGGGATGAGAATCACTTCCTACATGTACGAGACTGTGATTGTCAGCCATCGAGTGGAGGATTGATTAAACTCGGCCCGGAGTGAGTATCAGCCCGAATGGACAGAGTTCAAGGGCATACTTCCTCTCAAAGCTGGAAAGAAAGCTGCCAAAATATTTGCTGATGTAGTCCTCGTTAGTATAGTGGACAGTATCTCTGCTTGTCACGCAGAAGACCAGGGTTCGATTCCCTGACGGGGAGTTTCTTGTTAGAAATTCGTCAAAAACTGCTCACTGTTCTTGCCTACTTCTATACCATGCAACTCAAGCTAATTGAGACTACTGAAACTACCTGTGCTGTAGAGACTTTTGCTAAAAGCATGACTCCTGACTGTCGCACTTCTGTCACTTACCATAATCTGCTCAATCCAACAAATGCATCTCGAAAAAGAAGGTGGTCGAAGGAGAATGTTCAGGAAGGTGAACTCAGGAGTACATGTGTCAGATGATTTCAACTTGTTGGCTTCATCAGAGAGCAGCCTTATGCGCAGAGTGGAAAAGTGTTCTTTTTATCGACGAGTTGAAAACACATTCCGCGCTGCAGAGTAAGCCGGACAAGAACAATGTTTCCGCCCAGTTTCGAACTGGGGACCTTTCATGTGTAAGACGAACGTGATAACCACTACACTACGGAAACAGCGGCTTCTTTGACTTTGGACGCATTCCATTCTGGTCTTTGCAGATTATCTTGATCTAACAGCTTCATCGTGACTTGACCTTCATCGCTATGGAAAAGTTTGCTGTCACTTGTAAAGTGTTTGGGATGAGAATCACTTCCTACATGTACGAGACTGTGATTGTCAGCCATCGAGTGGAGGATTGATTAAACTCGGCCCGGAGTGAGTATCAGCCCGAATGGACAGAGTTCAAGGGCATACTTCCTCTCAAAGCTGGAAAGAAAGCTGCCAAAATATTTGCTGATGTAGTCCTCGTTAGTATAGTGGACAGTATCTCTGCTTGTCACGCAGAAGACCAGGGTTCGATTCCCTGACGGGGAGTTTCTTGTTAGAAATTCGTCAAAAACTGCTCACTGTTCTTGCCTACTTCTATACCATGCAACTCAAGCTAATTGAGACTACTGAAACTACCTGTGCTGTAGAGACTTTTGCTAAAAGCATGACTCCTGACTGTCGCACTTCTGTCTCTTACCATAATCTGCTCAATCCAACAAATGCATCTCGAAAAAGAAGGTGGTCGAAGGAGAATGTTCAGGAAGGTGAACTGAGGAGTACATGTGTCAGATGATTTCAACTTGTTGGCTTCATCAGAGAGCAGCCTTATGCGCAGAGTGGAAAAGTGTTCTTTTTATCGACGAGTTCCGCGCTGCAGAGTAAGCCGGACAAGAACAATGTTTCCGCCCAGTTTCGAACTGGGGACCTTTCATGTGTAAGACGAACGTGATAACCACTACACTACGGAAACAGCGGCTTCTTTGACTTTGGACGCATTCCATTCTGGTCTTTGCAGATTATCTTGATCTAACAGCTTCATCGTGACTTGACCTTCATCGCTATGGAAAAGTTTGCTGTCACTTGTAAAGTGTTTGGGATGAGAATCACTTCCTACATGTACGAGACTGTGATTGTCAGCCATCGAGTGGAGGATTGATTAAACTCGGCCCGGAGTGAGTATCAGCCCGAATGGACAGAGTTCAAGGGCATACTTCCTCTCAAAGCTGGAAAGAAAGCTGCCAAAATATTTGCTGATGTAGTCCTCGTTAGTATAGTGGACAGTATCTCTGCTTGTCACGCAGAAGACCAGGGTTCGATTCCCTGACGGGGAGTTTCTTGTTAGAAATTCGTCAAAAACTGCTCACTGTTCTTGCCTACTTCTATACCATGCAACTCAAGCTAATTGAGACTACTGAAACTACCTGTGCTGTAGAGACTTTTGCTAAAAGCATGACTCCTGACTGTCGCACTTCTGTCACTTACCATAATCTGCTCAATCCAACAAATGCATCTCGAAAAAGAAGGTGGTCGAAGGAGAATGTTCAGGAAGGTGAACTCAGGAGTACATGTGTCAGATGATTTCAACTTGTTGGCTTCATCAGAGAGCAGCCTTATGCGCAGAGTGGAAAAGTGTTCTTTTTATCGACGAGTTCCGCGCTGCAGAGTAAGCCGGACAAGAACAATGTTTCCGCCCAGTTTCGAACTGGGGACCTTTCATGTGTAAGACGAACGTGATAACCACTACACTACGGAAACAGCGGCTTCTTTGACTTTGGACGCATTCCATTCTGGTCTTTGCAGATTATCTTGATCTAACAGCTTCATCGTGACTTGACCTTCATCGCTATGGAAAAGTTTGCTGTCACTTGTAAAGTGTTTGGGATGAGAATCACTTCCTACATGTACGAGACTGTGATTGTCAGCCATCGAGTGGAGGATTGATTAAACTCGGCCCGGAGTGAGTATCAGCCCGAATGGACAGAGTTCAAGGGCATACTTCCTCTCAAAGCTGGAAAGAAAGCTGCCAAAATATTTGCTGATGTAGTCCTCGTTAGTATAGTGGACAGTATCTCTGCTTGTCACGCAGAAGACCAGGGTTCGATTCCCTGACGGGGAGTTTCTTGTTAGAAATTCGTCAAAAACTGCTCACTGTTCTTGCCTACTTCTATACCATGCAACTCAAGCTAATTGAGACTACTGAAACTACCTGTGCTGTAGAGACTTTTGCTAAAAGCATGACTCCTGACTGTCGCACTTCTGTCTCTTACCATAATCTGCTCAATCCAACAAATGCATCTCGAAAAAGAAGGTGGTCGAAGGAGAATGTTCAGGAAGGTGAACTGAGGAGTACATGTGTCAGATGATTTCAACTTGTTGGCTTCATCAGAGAGCAGCCTTATGCGCAGAGTGGAAAAGTGTTCTTTTTATCGACGAGTTCCGCGCTGCAGAGTAAGCCGGACAAGAACAATGTTTCCGCCCAGTTTCGAACTGGGGACCTTTCATGTGTAAGACGAACGTGATAACCACTACACTACGGAAACAGCGGCTTCTTTGACTTTGGACGCATTCCATTCTGGTCTTTGCAGATTATCTTGATCTAACAGCTTCATCGTGACTTGACCTTCATCGCTATGGAAAAGTTTGCTGTCACTTGTAAAGTGTTTGGGATGAGAATCACTTCCTACATGTACGAGACTGTGATTGTCAGCCATCGAGTGGAGGATTGATTAAACTCGGCCCGGAGTGAGTATCAGCCCGAATGGACAGAGTTCAAGGGCATACTTCCTCTCAAAGCTGGAAAGAAAGCTGCCAAAATATTTGCTGATGTAGTCCTCGTTAGTATAGTGGACAGTATCTCTGCTTGTCACGCAGAAGACCAGGGTTCGATTCCCTGACGGGGAGTTTCTTGTTAGAAATTCGTCAAAAACTGCTCACTGTTCTTGCCTACTTCTATACCATGCAACTCAAGCTAATTGAGACTACTGAACCTACCTGTGCTGTAGAGACTTTTGCTAAAAGCATGACTCCTGACTGTCGCACTTCTGTCACTTACCATAATCTGCTCAATCCAACAAATGCATCTCGAAAAAGAAGGTGGTCGAAGGAGAATGTTCAGGAAGGTGAACTGAGGAGTACATGTGTCAGATGATTTCAACTTGTTGGCTTCATCAGAGAGCAGCCTTATGCGCAGAGTGGAAAAGTGTTCTTTTTATCGACGAGTTCCGCGCTGCAGAGTAAGCCGGACAAGAACAATGTTTCCGCCCAGTTTCGAACTGGGGACCTTTCATGTGTAAGACGAACGTGATAACCACTACACTACGGAAACAGCGGCTTCTTTGACTTTGGACGCATTCCATTCTGGTCTTTGCAGATTATCTTGATCTAACAGCTTCATCGTGACTTGACCTTCATCGCTATGGAAAAGTTTGCTGTCACTTGTAAAGTGTTTGGGATGAGAATCACTTCCTACATGTACGAGACTGTGATTGTCAGCCATCGAGTGGAGGATTGATTAAACTCGGCCCGGAGTGAGTATCAGCCCGAATGGACAGAGTTCAAGGGCATACTTCCTCTCAAAGCTGGAAAGAAAGCTGCCAAAATATTTGCTGATGTAGTCCTCGTTAGTATAGTGGACAGTATCTCTGCTTGTCACGCAGAAGACCAGGGTTCGATTCCCTGACGGGGAGTTTCTTGTTAGAAATTCGTCAAAAACTGCTCACTGTTCTTGCCTACTTCTATACCATGCAACTCAAGCTAATTGAGACTACTGAAACTACCTGTGCTGTAGAGACTTTTGCTAAAAGCATGACTCCTGACTGTCGCACTTCTGTCACTTACCATAATCTGCTCAATCCAACAAATGCATCTCGAAAAAGAAGGTGGTCGAAGGAGAATGTTCAGGAAGGTGAACTCAGGAGGACATGTGTCAGATGATTTCAACTTGTTGGCTTCATCAGAGAGCAGCCTTATGCGCAGAGTGGAAAAGTGTTCTTTTTATCGACGAGTTGAAAACACATTCCGCGCTGCAGAGTAAGCCGGACAAGAACAATGTTTCCGCCCAGTTTCGAACTGGGGACCTTTCATGTGTAAGACGAACGTGATAACCACTACACTACGGAAACAGCGGCTTCTTTGACTTTGGACGCATTCCATTCTGGTCTTTGCAGATTATCTTGATCTAACAGCTTCATCGTGACTTGACCTTCATCGCTATGGAAAAGTTTGCTGTCACTTGTAAAGTGTTTGGGATGAGAATCACTTCCTACATGTACGAGACTGTGATTGTCAGCCATCGAGTGGAGGATTGATTAAACTCGGCCCGGAGTGAGTATCAGCCCGAATGGACAGAGTTCAAGGGCATACTTCCTCTCAAAGCTGGAAAGAAAGCTGCCAAAATATTTGCTGATGTAGTCCTCGTTAGTATAGTGGACAGTATCTCTGCTTGTCACGCAGAAGACCAGGGTTCGATTCCCTGACGGGGAGTTTCTTGTTAGAAATTCGTCAAAAACTGCTCACTGTTCTTGCCTACTTCTATACCATGCAACTCAAGCTAATTGAGACTACTGAAACTACCTGTGCTGTAGAGACTTTTGCTAAAAGCATGACTCCTGACTGTCGCACTTCTGTCTCTTACCATAATCTGCTCAATCCAACAAATGCATCTCGAAAAAGAAGGTGGTCGAAGGAGAATGTTCAGGAAGGTGAACTGAGGAGTACATGTGTCAGATGATTTCAACTTGTTGGCTTCATCAGAGAGCAGCCTTATGCGCAGAGTGGAAAAGTGTTCTTTTTATCGACGAGTTCCGCGCTGCAGAGTAAGCCGGACAAGAACAATGTTTCCGCCCAGTTTCGAACTGGGGACCTTTCATGTGTAAGACGAACGTGATAACCACTACACTACGGAAACAGCGGCTTCTTTGACTTTGGACGCATTCCATTCTGGTCTTTGCAGATTATCTTGATCTAACAGCTTCATCGTGACTTGACCTTCATCGCTATGGAAAAGTTTGCTGTCACTTGTAAAGTGTTTGGGATGAGAATCACTTCCTACATGTACGAGACTGTGATTGTCAGCCATCGAGTGGAGGATTGATTAAACTCGGCCCGGAGTGAGTATCAGCCCGAATGGACAGAGTTCAAGGGCATACTTCCTCTCAAAGCTGGAAAGAAAGCTGCCAAAATATTTGCTGATGTAGTCCTCGTTAGTATAGTGGACAGTATCTCTGCTTGTCACGCAGAAGACCAGGGTTCGATTCCCTGACGGGGAGTTTCTTGTACGAAATTCGTCAAAAACTGCTCACTGTTCTTGCCTACTTCTATACCATGCAACTCAAGCTAATTGAGACTACTGAAACTACCTGTGCTGTAGAGACTTTTGCTAAAAGCATGACTCCTGACTGTCGCACTTCTGTCACTTACCATAATCTGCTCAATCCAACAAATGCATCTCGAAAAAGAAGGTGGTCGAAGGAGAATGTTCAGGAAGGTGAACTCAGGAGTACATGTGTCAGATGATTTCAACTTGTTGGCTTCATCAGAGAGCAGCCTTATGCGCAGAGTGGAAAAGTGTTCTTTTTATCGACGAGTTGAAAACACATTCCGCGCTGCAGAGTAAGCCGGACAAGAACAATGTTTCCGCCCAGTTTCGAACTGGGGACCTTTCATGTGTAAGACGAACGTGATAACCACTACACTACGGAAACAGCGGCTTCTTTGACTTTGGACGCATTCCATTCTGGTCTTTGCAGATTATCTTGATCTAACAGCTTCATCGTGACTTGACCTTCATCGCTATGGAAAAGTTTGCTGTCACTTGTAAAGTGTTTGGGATGAGAATCACTTCCTACATGTACGAGACTGTGATTGTCAGCCATCGAGTGGAGGATTGATTAAACTCGGCCCGGAGTGAGTATCAGCCCGAATGGACAGAGTTCAAGGGCATACTTCCTCTCAAAGCTGGAAAGAAAGCTGCCAAAATATTTGCTGATGTAGTCCTCGTTAGTATAGTGGACAGTATCTCTGCTTGTCACGCAGAAGACCAGGGTTCGATTCCCTGACGGGGAGTTTCTTGTTAGAAATTCGTCAAAAACTGCTCACTGTTCTTGCCTACTTCTATACCATGCAACTCAAGCTAATTGAGACTACTGAAACTACCTGTGCTGTAGAGACTTTTGCTAAAAGCATGACTCCTGACTGTCGCACTTCTGTCTCTTACCATAATCTGCTCAATCCAACAAATGCATCTCGAAAAAGAAGGTGGTCGAAGGAGAATGTTCAGGAAGGTGAACTGAGGAGTACATGTGTCAGATGATTTCAACTTGTTGGCTTCATCAGAGAGCAGCCTTATGCGCAGAGTGGAAAAGTGTTCTTTTTATCGACGAGTTCCGCGCTGCAGAGTAAGCCGGACAAGAACAATGTTTCCGCCCAGTTTCGAACTGGGGACCTTTCATGTGTAAGACGAACGTGATAACCACTACACTACGGAAACAGCGGCTTCTTTGACTTTGGACGCATTCCATTCTGGTCTTTGCAGATTATCTTGATCTAACAGCTTCATCGTGACTTGACCTTCATCGCTATGGAAAAGTTTGCTGTCACTTGTAAAGTGTTTGGGATGAGAATCACTTCCTACATGTACGAGACTGTGATTGTCAGCCATCGAGTGGAGGATTGATTAAACTCGGCCCGGAGTGAGTATCAGCCCGAATGGACAGAGTTCAAGGGCATACTTCCTCTCAAAGCTGGAAAGAAAGCTGCCAAAATATTTGCTGATGTAGTCCTCGTTAGTATAGTGGACAGTATCTCTGCTTGTCACGCAGAAGACCAGGGTTCGATTCCCTGACGGGGAGTTTCTTGTTAGAAATTCGTCAAAAACTGCTCACTGTTCTTGCCTACTTCTATACCATGCAACTCAAGCTAATTGAGACTACTGAAACTACCTGTGCTGTAGAGACTTTTGCTAAAAGCATGACTCCTGACTGTCGCACTTCTGTCACTTACCATAATCTGCTCAATCCAACAAATGCATCTCGAAAAAGAAGGTGGTCGAAGGAGAATGTTCAGGAAGGTGAACTCAGGAGGACATGTGTCAGATGATTTCAACTTGTTGGCTTCATCAGAGAGCAGCCTTATGCGCAGAGTGGAAAAGTGTTCTTTTTATCGACGAGTTGAAAACACATTCCGCGCTGCAGAGTAAGCCGGACAAGAACAATGTTTCCGCCCAGTTTCGAACTGGGGACCTTTCATGTGTAAGACGAACGTGATAACCACTACACTACGGAAACAGCGGCTTCTTTGACTTTGGACGCATTCCATTCTGGTCTTTGCAGATTATCTTGATCTAACAGCTTCATCGTGACTTGACCTTCATCGCTATGGAAAAGTTTGCTGTCACTTGTAAAGTGTTTGGGATGAGAATCACTTCCTACATGTACGAGACTGTGATTGTCAGCCATCGAGTGGAGGATTGATTAAACTCGGCCCGGAGTGAGTATCAGCCCGAATGGACAGAGTTCAAGGGCATACTTCCTCTCAAAGCTGGAAAGAAAGCTGCCAAAATATTTGCTGATGTAGTCCTCGTTAGTATAGTGGACAGTATCTCTGCTTGTCACGCAGAAGACCAGGGTTCGATTCCCTGACGGGGAGTTTCTTGTTAGAAATTCGTCAAAAACTGCTCACTGTTCTTGCCTACTTCTATACCATGCAACTCAAGCTAATTGAGACTACTGAAACTACCTGTGCTGTAGAGACTTTTGCTAAAAGCATGACTCCTGACTGTCGCACTTCTGTCTCTTACCATAATCTGCTCAATCCAACAAATGCATCTCGAAAAAGAAGGTGGTCGAAGGAGAATGTTCAGGAAGGTGAACTGAGGAGTACATGTGTCAGATGATTTCAACTTGTTGGCTTCATCAGAGAGCAGCCTTATGCGCAGAGTGGAAAAGTGTTCTTTTTATCGACGAGTTCCGCGCTGCAGAGTAAGCCGGACAAGAACAATGTTTCCGCCCAGTTTCGAACTGGGGACCTTTCATGTGTAAGACGAACGTGATAACCACTACACTACGGAAACAGCGGCTTCTTTGACTTTGGACGCATTCCATTCTGGTCTTTGCAGATTATCTTGATCTAACAGCTTCATCGTGACTTGACCTTCATCGCTATGGAAAAGTTTGCTGTCACTTGTAAAGTGTTTGGGATGAGAATCACTTCCTACATGTACGAGACTGTGATTGTCAGCCATCGAGTGGAGGATTGATTAAACTCGGCCCGGAGTGAGTATCAGCCCGAATGGACAGAGTTCAAGGGCATACTTCCTCTCAAAGCTGGAAAGAAAGCTGCCAAAATATTTGCTGATGTAGTCCTCGTTAGTATAGTGGACAGTATCTCTGCTTGTCACGCAGAAGACCAGGGTTCGATTCCCTGACGGGGAGTTTCTTGTACGAAATTCGTCAAAAACTGCTCACTGTTCTTGCCTACTTCTATACCATGCAACTCAAGCTAATTGAGACTACTGAACCTACCTGTGCTGTAGAGACTTTTGCTAAAAGCATGACTCCTGACTGTCGCACTTCTGTCACTTACCATAATCTGCTCAATCCAACAAATGCATCTCGAAAAAGAAGGTGGTCGAAGGAGAATGTTCAGGAAGGTGAACTCAGGAGTACATGTGTCAGATGATTTCAACTTGTTGGCTTCATCAGAGAGCAGCCTTATGCGCAGAGTGGAAAAGTGTTCTTTTTATCGACGAGTTGAAAACACATTCCGCGCTGCAGAGTAAGCCGGACAAGAACAATGTTTCCGCCCAGTTTCGAACTGGGGACCTTTCATGTGTAAGACGAACGTGATAACCACTACACTACGGAAACAGCGGCTTCTTTGACTTTGGACGCATTCCATTCTGGTCTTTGCAGATTATCTTGATCTAACAGCTTCATCGTGACTTGACCTTCATCGCTATGGAAAAGTTTGCTGTCACTTGTAAAGTGTTTGGGATGAGAATCACTTCCTACATGTACGAGACTGTGATTGTCAGCCATCGAGTGGAGGATTGATTAAACTCGGCCCGGAGTGAGTATCAGCCCGAATGGACAGAGTTCAAGGGCATACTTCCTCTCAAAGCTGGAAAGAAAGCTGCCAAAATATTTGCTGATGTAGTCCTCGTTAGTATAGTGGACAGTATCTCTGCTTGTCACGCAGAAGACCAGGGTTCGATTCCCTGACGGGGAGTTTCTTGTTAGAAATTCGTCAAAAACTGCTCACTGTTCTTGCCTACTTCTATACCATGCAACTCAAGCTAATTGAGACTACTGAAACTACCTGTGCTGTAGAGACTTTTGCTAAAAGCATGACTCCTGACTGTCGCACTTCTGTCTCTTACCATAATCTGCTCAATCCAACAAATGCATCTCGAAAAAGAAGGTGGTCGAAGGAGAATGTTCAGGAAGGTGAACTGAGGAGTACATGTGTCAGATGATTTCAACTTGTTGGCTTCATCAGAGAGCAGCCTTATGCGCAGAGTGGAAAAGTGTTCTTTTTATCGACGAGTTCCGCGCTGCAGAGTAAGCCGGACAAGAACAATGTTTCCGCCCAGTTTCGAACTGGGGACCTTTCATGTGTAAGACGAACGTGATAACCACTACACTACGGAAACAGCGGCTTCTTTGACTTTGGACGCATTCCATTCTGGTCTTTGCAGATTATCTTGATCTAACAGCTTCATCGTGACTTGACCTTCATCGCTATGGAAAAGTTTGCTGTCACTTGTAAAGTGTTTGGGATGAGAATCACTTCCTACATGTACGAGACTGTGATTGTCAGCCATCGAGTGGAGGATTGATTAAACTCGGCCCGGAGTGAGTATCAGCCCGAATGGACAGAGTTCAAGGGCATACTTCCTCTCAAAGCTGGAAAGAAAGCTGCCAAAATATTTGCTGATGTAGTCCTCGTTAGTATAGTGGACAGTATCTCTGCTTGTCACGCAGAAGACCAGGGTTCGATTCCCTGACGGGGAGTTTCTTGTTAGAAATTCGTCAAAAACTGCTCACTGTTCTTGCCTACTTCTATACCATGCAACTCAAGCTAATTGAGACTACTGAAACTACCTGTGCTGTAGAGACTTTTGCTAAAAGCATGACTCCTGACTGTCGCACTTCTGTCACTTACCATAATCTGCTCAATCCAACAAATGCATCTCGAAAAAGAAGGTGGTCGAAGGAGAATGTTCAGGAAGGTGAACTCAGGAGTACATGTGTCAGATGATTTCAACTTGTTGGCTTCATCAGAGAGCAGCCTTATGCGCAGAGTGGAAAAGTGTTCTTTTTATCGACGAGTTCCGCGCTGCAGAGTAAGCCGGACAAGAACAATGTTTCCGCCCAGTTTCGAACTGGGGACCTTTCATGTGTAAGACGAACGTGATAACCACTACACTACGGAAACAGCGGCTTCTTTGACTTTGGACGCATTCCATTCTGGTCTTTGCAGATTATCTTGATCTAACAGCTTCATCGTGACTTGACCTTCATCGCTATGGAAAAGTTTGCTGTCACTTGTAAAGTGTTTGGGATGAGAATCACTTCCTACATGTACGAGACTGTGATTGTCAGCCATCGAGTGGAGGATTGATTAAACTCGGCCCGGAGTGAGTATCAGCCCGAATGGACAGAGTTCAAGGGCATACTTCCTCTCAAAGCTGGAAAGAAAGCTGCCAAAATATTTGCTGATGTAGTCCTCGTTAGTATAGTGGACAGTATCTCTGCTTGTCACGCAGAAGACCAGGGTTCGATTCCCTGACGGGGAGTTTCTTGTTAGAAATTCGTCAAAAACTGCTCACTGTTCTTGCCTACTTCTATACCATGCAACTCAAGCTAATTGAGACTACTGAAACTACCTGTGCTGTAGAGACTTTTGCTAAAAGCATGACTCCTGACTGTCGCACTTCTGTCACTTACCATAATCTGCTCAATCCAACAAATGCATCTCGAAAAAGAAGGTGGTCGAAGGAGAATGTTCAGGAAGGTGAACTCAGGAGTACATGTGTCAGATGATTTCAACTTGTTGGCTTCATCAGAGAGCAGCCTTATGCGCAGAGTGGAAAAGTGTTCTTTTTATCGACGAGTTCCGCGCTGCAGAGTAAGCCGGACAAGAACAATGTTTCCGCCCAGTTTCGAACTGGGGACCTTTCATGTGTAAGACGAACGTGATAACCACTACACTACGGAAACAGCGGCTTCTTTGACTTTGGACGCATTCCATTCTGGTCTTTGCAGATTATCTTGATCTAACAGCTTCATCGTGACTTGACCTTCATCGCTATGGAAAAGTTTGCTGTCACTTGTAAAGTGTTTGGGATGAGAATCACTTCCTACATGTACGAGACTGTGATTGTCAGCCATCGAGTGGAGGATTGATTAAACTCGGCCCGGAGTGAGTATCAGCCCGAATGGACAGAGTTCAAGGGCATACTTCCTCTCAAAGCTGGAAAGAAAGCTGCCAAAATATTTGCTGATGTAGTCCTCGTTAGTATAGTGGACAGTATCTCTGCTTGTCACGCAGAAGACCAGGGTTCGATTCCCTGACGGGGAGTTTCTTGTTAGAAATTCGTCAAAAACTGCTCACTGTTCTTGCCTACTTCTATACCATGCAACTCAAGCTAATTGAGACTACTGAAACTACCTGTGCTGTAGAGACTTTTGCTAAAAGCATGACTCCTGACTGTCGCACTTCTGTCTCTTACCATAATCTGCTCAATCCAACAAATGCATCTCGAAAAAGAAGGTGGTCGAAGGAGAATGTTCAGGAAGGTGAACTGAGGAGTACATGTGTCAGATGATTTCAACTTGTTGGCTTCATCAGAGAGCAGCCTTATGCGCAGAGTGGAAAAGTGTTCTTTTTATCGACGAGTTCCGCGCTGCAGAGTAAGCCGGACAAGAACAATGTTTCCGCCCAGTTTCGAACTGGGGACCTTTCATGTGTAAGACGAACGTGATAACCACTACACTACGGAAACAGCGGCTTCTTTGACTTTGGACGCATTCCATTCTGGTCTTTGCAGATTATCTTGATCTAACAGCTTCATCGTGACTTGACCTTCATCGCTATGGAAAAGTTTGCTGTCACTTGTAAAGTGTTTGGGATGAGAATCACTTCCTACATGTACGAGACTGTGATTGTCAGCCATCGAGTGGAGGATTGATTAAACTCGGCCCGGAGTGAGTATCAGCCCGAATGGACAGAGTTCAAGGGCATACTTCCTCTCAAAGCTGGAAAGAAAGCTGCCAAAATATTTGCTGATGTAGTCCTCGTTAGTATAGTGGACAGTATCTCTGCTTGTCACGCAGAAGACCAGGGTTCGATTCCCTGACGGGGAGTTTCTTGTTAGAAATTCGTCAAAAACTGCTCACTGTTCTTGCCTACTTCTATACCATGCAACTCAAGCTAATTGAGACTACTGAAACTACCTGTGCTGTAGAGACTTTTGCTAAAAGCATGACTCCTGACTGTCGCACTTCTGTCACTTACCATAATCTGCTCAATCCAACAAATGCATCTCGAAAAAGAAGGTGGTCGAAGGAGAATGTTCAGGAAGGTGAACTCAGGAGTACATGTGTCAGATGATTTCAACTTGTTGGCTTCATCAGAGAGCAGCCTTATGCGCAGAGTGGAAAAGTGTTCTTTTTATCGACGAGTTAACATTCCGCGCTGCAGAGTAAGCCGGACAAGAACAATGTTTCCGCCCAGTTTCGAACTGGGGACCTTTCATGTGTAAGACGAACGTGATAACCACTACACTACGGAAACAGCGGCTTCTTTGACTTTGGACGCATTCCATTCTGGTCTTTGCAGATTATCTTGATCTAACAGCTTCATCGTGACTTGACCTTCATCGCTATGGAAAAGTTTGCTGTCACTTGTAAAGTGTTTGGGATGAGAATCACTTCCTACATGTACGAGACTGTGATTGTCAGCCATCGAGTGGAGGATTGATTAAACTCGGCCCGGAGTGAGTATCAGCCCGAATGGACAGAGTTCAAGGGCATACTTCCTCTCAAAGCTGGAAAGAAAGCTGCCAAAATATTTGCTGATGTAGTCCTCGTTAGTATAGTGGACAGTATCTCTGCTTGTCACGCAGAAGACCAGGGTTCGATTCCCTGACGGGGAGTTTCTTGTTAGAAATTCGTCAAAAACTGCTCACTGTTCTTGCCTACTTCTATACCATGCAACTCAAGCTAATTGAGACTACTGAAACTACCTGTGCTGTAGAGACTTTTGCTAAAAGCATGACTCCTGACTGTCGCACTTCTGTCTACTTACCATAATCTGCTCAATCCAACAAATGCATCTCGAAAAAGAAGGTGGTCGAAGGAGAATGTTCAGGAAGGTGAACTCAGGAGTACATGTGTCAGATGATTTCAACTTGTTGGCTTCATCAGAGAGCAGCCTTATGCGCAGAGTGGAAAAGTGTTCTTTTTATCGACGAGTTCCGCGCTGCAGAGTAAGCCGGACAAGAACAATGTTTCCGCCCAGTTTCGAACTGGGGACCTTTCATGTGTAAGACGAACGTGATAACCACTACACTACGGAAACAGCGGCTTCTTTGACTTTGGACGCATTCCATTCTGGTCTTTGCAGATTATCTTGATCTAACAGCTTCATCGTGACTTGACCTTCATCGCTATGGAAAAGTTTGCTGTCACTTGTAAAGTGTTTGGGATGAGAATCACTTCCTACATGTACGAGACTGTGATTGTCAGCCATCGAGTGGAGGATTGATTAAACTCGGCCCGGAGTGAGTATCAGCCCGAATGGACAGAGTTCAAGGGCATACTTCCTCTCAAAGCTGGAAAGAAAGCTGCCAAAATATTTGCTGATGTAGTCCTCGTTAGTATAGTGGACAGTATCTCTGCTTGTCACGCAGAAGACCAGGGTTCGATTCCCTGACGGGGAGTTTCTTGTTAGAAATTCGTCAAAAACTGCTCACTGTTCTTGCCTACTTCTATACCATGCAACTCAAGCTAATTGAGACTACTGAAACTACCTGTGCTGTAGAGACTTTTGCTAAAAGCATGACTCCTGACTGTCGCACTTCTGTCACTTACCATAATCTGCTCAATCCAACAAATGCATCTCGAAAAAGAAGGTGGTCGAAGGAGAATGTTCAGGAAGGTGAACTCAGGAGTACATGTGTCAGATGATTTCAACTTGTTGGCTTCATCAGAGAGCAGCCTTATGCGCAGAGTGGAAAAGTGTTCTTTTTATCGACGAGTTCCGCGCTGCAGAGTAAGCCGGACAAGAACAATGTTTCCGCCCAGTTTCGAACTGGGGACCTTTCATGTGTAAGACGAACGTGATAACCACTACACTACGGAAACAGCGGCTTCTTTGACTTTGGACGCATTCCATTCTGGTCTTTGCAGATTATCTTGATCTAACAGCTTCATCGTGACTTGACCTTCATCGCTATGGAAAAGTTTGCTGTCACTTGTAAAGTGTTTGGGATGAGAATCACTTCCTACATGTACGAGACTGTGATTGTCAGCCATCGAGTGGAGGATTGATTAAACTCGGCCCGGAGTGAGTATCAGCCCGAATGGACAGAGTTCAAGGGCATACTTCCTCTCAAAGCTGGAAAGAAAGCTGCCAAAATATTTGCTGATGTAGTCCTCGTTAGTATAGTGGACAGTATCTCTGCTTGTCACGCAGAAGACCAGGGTTCGATTCCCTGACGGGGAGTTTCTTGTTAGAAATTCGTCAAAAACTGCTCACTGTTCTTGCCTACTTCTATACCATGCAACTCAAGCTAATTGAGACTACTGAAACTACCTGTGCTGTAGAGACTTTTGCTAAAAGCATGACTCCTGACTGTCGCACTTCTGTCACTTACCATAATCTGCTCAATCCAACAAATGCATCTCGAAAAAGAAGGTGGTCGAAGGAGAATGTTCAGGAAGGTGAACTCAGGAGTACATGTGTCAGATGATTTCAACTTGTTGGCTTCATCAGAGAGCAGCCTTATGCGCAGAGTGGAAAAGTGTTCTTTTTATCGACGAGTTGAAAACACATTCCGCGCTGCAGAGTAAGCCGGACAAGAACAATGTTTCCGCCCAGTTTCGAACTGGGGACCTTTCATGTGTAAGACGAACGTGATAACCACTACACTACGGAAACAGCGGCTTCTTTGACTTTGGACGCATTCCATTCTGGTCTTTGCAGATTATCTTGATCTAACAGCTTCATCGTGACTTGACCTTCATCGCTATGGAAAAGTTTGCTGTCACTTGTAAAGTGTTTGGGATGAGAATCACTTCCTACATGTACGAGACTGTGATTGTCAGCCATCGAGTGGAGGATTGATTAAACTCGGCCCGGAGTGAGTATCAGCCCGAATGGACAGAGTTCAAGGGCATACTTCCTCTCAAAGCTGGAAAGAAAGCTGCCAAAATATTTGCTGATGTAGTCCTCGTTAGTATAGTGGACAGTATCTCTGCTTGTCACGCAGAAGACCAGGGTTCGATTCCCTGACGGGGAGTTTCTTGTTAGAAATTCGTCAAAAACTGCTCACTGTTCTTGCCTACTTCTATACCATGCAACTCAAGCTAATTGAGACTACTGAAACTACCTGTGCTGTAGAGACTTTTGCTAAAAGCATGACTCCTGACTGTCGCACTTCTGTCACTTACCATAATCTGCTCAATCCAACAAATGCATCTCGAAAAAGAAGGTGGTCGAAGGAGAATGTTCAGGAAGGTGAACTCAGGAGTACATGTGTCAGATGATTTCAACTTGTTGGCTTCATCAGAGAGCAGCCTTATGCGCAGAGTGGAAAAGTGTTCTTTTTATCGACGAGTTCCGCGCTGCAGAGTAAGCCGGACAAGAACAATGTTTCCGCCCAGTTTCGAACTGGGGACCTTTCATGTGTAAGACGAACGTGATAACCACTACACTACGGAAACAGCGGCTTCTTTGACTTTGGACGCATTCCATTCTGGTCTTTGCAGATTATCTTGATCTAACAGCTTCATCGTGACTTGACCTTCATCGCTATGGAAAAGTTTGCTGTCACTTGTAAAGTGTTTGGGATGAGAATCACTTCCTACATGTACGAGACTGTGATTGTCAGCCATCGAGTGGAGGATTGATTAAACTCGGCCCGGAGTGAGTATCAGCCCGAATGGACAGAGTTCAAGGGCATACTTCCTCTCAAAGCTGGAAAGAAAGCTGCCAAAATATTTGCTGATGTAGTCCTCGTTAGTATAGTGGACAGTATCTCTGCTTGTCACGCAGAAGACCAGGGTTCGATTCCCTGACGGGGAGTTTCTTGTTAGAAATTCGTCAAAAACTGCTCACTGTTCTTGCCTACTTCTATACCATGCAACTCAAGCTAATTGAGACTACTGAAACTACCTGTGCTGTAGAGACTTTTGCTAAAAGCATGACTCCTGACTGTCGCACTTCTGTCATCTTACCATAATCTGCTCAATCCAACAAATGCATCTCGAAAAAGAAGGTGGTCGAAGGAGAATGTTCAGGAAGGTGAACTCAGGAGTACATGTGTCAGATGATTTCAACTTGTTGGCTTCATCAGAGAGCAGCCTTATGCGCAGAGTGGAAAAGTGTTCTTTTTATCGACGAGTTCCGCGCTGCAGAGTAAGCCGGACAAGAACAATGTTTCCGCCCAGTTTCGAACTGGGGACCTTTCATGTGTAAGACGAACGTGATAACCACTACACTACGGAAACAGCGGCTTCTTTGACTTTGGACGCATTCCATTCTGGTCTTTGCAGATTATCTTGATCTAACAGCTTCATCGTGACTTGACCTTCATCGCTATGGAAAAGTTTGCTGTCACTTGTAAAGTGTTTGGGATGAGAATCACTTCCTACATGTACGAGACTGTGATTGTCAGCCATCGAGTGGAGGATTGATTAAACTCGGCCCGGAGTGAGTATCAGCCCGAATGGACAGAGTTCAAGGGCATACTTCCTCTCAAAGCTGGAAAGAAAGCTGCCAAAATATTTGCTGATGTAGTCCTCGTTAGTATAGTGGACAGTATCTCTGCTTGTCACGCAGAAGACCAGGGTTCGATTCCCTGACGGGGAGTTTCTTGTTAGAAATTCGTCAAAAACTGCTCACTGTTCTTGCCTACTTCTATACCATGCAACTCAAGCTAATTGAGACTACTGAAACTACCTGTGCTGTAGAGACTTTTGCTAAAAGCATGACTCCTGACTGTCGCACTTCTGTCACTTACCATAATCTGCTCAATCCAACAAATGCATCTCGAAAAAGAAGGTGGTCGAAGGAGAATGTTCAGGAAGGTGAACTCAGGAGTACATGTGTCAGATGATTTCAACTTGTTGGCTTCATCAGAGAGCAGCCTTATGCGCAGAGTGGAAAAGTGTTCTTTTTATCGACGAGTTCCGCGCTGCAGAGTAAGCCGGACAAGAACAATGTTTCCGCCCAGTTTCGAACTGGGGACCTTTCATGTGTAAGACGAACGTGATAACCACTACACTACGGAAACAGCGGCTTCTTTGACTTTGGACGCATTCCATTCTGGTCTTTGCAGATTATCTTGATCTAACAGCTTCATCGTGACTTGACCTTCATCGCTATGGAAAAGTTTGCTGTCACTTGTAAAGTGTTTGGGATGAGAATCACTTCCTACATGTACGAGACTGTGATTGTCAGCCATCGAGTGGAGGATTGATTAAACTCGGCCCGGAGTGAGTATCAGCCCGAATGGACAGAGTTCAAGGGCATACTTCCTCTCAAAGCTGGAAAGAAAGCTGCCAAAATATTTGCTGATGTAGTCCTCGTTAGTATAGTGGACAGTATCTCTGCTTGTCACGCAGAAGACCAGGGTTCGATTCCCTGACGGGGAGTTTCTTGTTAGAAATTCGTCAAAAACTGCTCACTGTTCTTGCCTACTTCTATACCATGCAACTCAAGCTAATTGAGACTACTGAAACTACCTGTGCTGTAGAGACTTTTGCTAAAAGCATGACTCCTGACTGTCGCACTTCTGTCACTTACCATAATCTGCTCAATCCAACAAATGCATCTCGAAAAAGAAGGTGGTCGAAGGAGAATGTTCAGGAAGGTGAACTCAGGAGTACATGTGTCAGATGATTTCAACTTGTTGGCTTCATCAGAGAGCAGCCTTATGCGCAGAGTGGAAAAGTGTTCTTTTTATCGACGAGTTGAAACACATTCCGCGCTGCAGAGTAAGCCGGACAAGAACAATGTTTCCGCCCAGTTTCGAACTGGGGACCTTTCATGTGTAAGACGAACGTGATAACCACTACACTACGGAAACAGCGGCTTCTTTGACTTTGGACGCATTCCATTCTGGTCTTTGCAGATTATCTTGATCTAACAGCTTCATCGTGACTTGACCTTCATCGCTATGGAAAAGTTTGCTGTCACTTGTAAAGTGTTTGGGATGAGAATCACTTCCTACATGTACGAGACTGTGATTGTCAGCCATCGAGTGGAGGATTGATTAAACTCGGCCCGGAGTGAGTATCAGCCCGAATGGACAGAGTTCAAGGGCATACTTCCTCTCAAAGCTGGAAAGAAAGCTGCCAAAATATTTGCTGATGTAGTCCTCGTTAGTATAGTGGACAGTATCTCTGCTTGTCACGCAGAAGACCAGGGTTCGATTCCCTGACGGGGAGTTTCTTGTTAGAAATTCGTCAAAAACTGCTCACTGTTCTTGCCTACTTCTATACCATGCAACTCAAGCTAATTGAGACTACTGAAACTACCTGTGCTGTAGAGACTTTTGCTAAAAGCATGACTCCTGACTGTCGCACTTCTGTCACTTACCATAATCTGCTCAATCCAACAAATGCATCTCGAAAAAGAAGGTGGTCGAAGGAGAATGTTCAGGAAGGTGAACTCGAGGAGTACATGTGTCAGATGATTTCAACTTGTTGGCTTCATCAGAGAGCAGCCTTATGCGCAGAGTGGAAAAGTGTTCTTTTTATCGACGAGTTCCGCGCTGCAGAGTAAGCCGGACAAGAACAATGTTTCCGCCCAGTTTCGAACTGGGGACCTTTCATGTGTAAGACGAACGTGATAACCACTACACTACGGAAACAGCGGCTTCTTTGACTTTGGACGCATTCCATTCTGGTCTTTGCAGATTATCTTGATCTAACAGCTTCATCGTGACTTGACCTTCATCGCTATGGAAAAGTTTGCTGTCACTTGTAAAGTGTTTGGGATGAGAATCACTTCCTACATGTACGAGACTGTGATTGTCAGCCATCGAGTGGAGGATTGATTAAACTCGGCCCGGAGTGAGTATCAGCCCGAATGGACAGAGTTCAAGGGCATACTTCCTCTCAAAGCTGGAAAGAAAGCTGCCAAAATATTTGCTGATGTAGTCCTCGTTAGTATAGTGGACAGTATCTCTGCTTGTCACGCAGAAGACCAGGGTTCGATTCCCTGACGGGGAGTTTCTTGTTAGAAATTCGTCAAAAACTGCTCACTGTTCTTGCCTACTTCTATACCATGCAACTCAAGCTAATTGAGACTACTGAAACTACCTGTGCTGTAGAGACTTTTGCTAAAAGCATGACTCCTGACTGTCGCACTTCTGTCACTTACCATAATCTGCTCAATCCAACAAATGCATCTCGAAAAAGAAGGTGGTCGAAGGAGAATGTTCAGGAAGGTGAACTCAGGAGTACATGTGTCAGATGATTTCAACTTGTTGGCTTCATCAGAGAGCAGCCTTATGCGCAGAGTGGAAAAGTGTTCTTTTTATCGACGAGTTCCGCGCTGCAGAGTAAGCCGGACAAGAACAATGTTTCCGCCCAGTTTCGAACTGGGGACCTTTCATGTGTAAGACGAACGTGATAACCACTACACTACGGAAACAGCGGCTTCTTTGACTTTGGACGCATTCCATTCTGGTCTTTGCAGATTATCTTGATCTAACAGCTTCATCGTGACTTGACCTTCATCGCTATGGAAAAGTTTGCTGTCACTTGTAAAGTGTTTGGGATGAGAATCACTTCCTACATGTACGAGACTGTGATTGTCAGCCATCGAGTGGAGGATTGATTAAACTCGGCCCGGAGTGAGTATCAGCCCGAATGGACAGAGTTCAAGGGCATACTTCCTCTCAAAGCTGGAAAGAAAGCTGCCAAAATATTTGCTGATGTAGTCCTCGTTAGTATAGTGGACAGTATCTCTGCTTGTCACGCAGAAGACCAGGGTTCGATTCCCTGACGGGGAGTTTCTTGTTAGAAATTCGTCAAAAACTGCTCACTGTTCTTGCCTACTTCTATACCATGCAACTCAAGCTAATTGAGACTACTGAAACTACCTGTGCTGTAGAGACTTTTGCTAAAAGCATGACTCCTGACTGTCGCACTTCTGTCACTTACCATAATCTGCTCAATCCAACAAATGCATCTCGAAAAAGAAGGTGGTCGAAGGAGAATGTTCAGGAAGGTGAACTCAGGAGTACATGTGTCAGATGATTTCAACTTGTTGGCTTCATCAGAGAGCAGCCTTATGCGCAGAGTGGAAAAGTGTTCTTTTTATCGACGAGTTGAAAACACATTCCGCGCTGCAGAGTAAGCCGGACAAGAACAATGTTTCCGCCCAGTTTCGAACTGGGGACCTTTCATGTGTAAGACGAACGTGATAACCACTACACTACGGAAACAGCGGCTTCTTTGACTTTGGACGCATTCCATTCTGGTCTTTGCAGATTATCTTGATCTAACAGCTTCATCGTGACTTGACCTTCATCGCTATGGAAAAGTTTGCTGTCACTTGTAAAGTGTTTGGGATGAGAATCACTTCCTACATGTACGAGACTGTGATTGTCAGCCATCGAGTGGAGGATTGATTAAACTCGGCCCGGAGTGAGTATCAGCCCGAATGGACAGAGTTCAAGGGCATACTTCCTCTCAAAGCTGGAAAGAAAGCTGCCAAAATATTTGCTGATGTAGTCCTCGTTAGTATAGTGGACAGTATCTCTGCTTGTCACGCAGAAGACCAGGGTTCGATTCCCTGACGGGGAGTTTCTTGTTAGAAATTCGTCAAAAACTGCTCACTGTTCTTGCCTACTTCTATACCATGCAACTCAAGCTAATTGAGACTACTGAAACTACCTGTGCTGTAGAGACTTTTGCTAAAAGCATGACTCCTGACTGTCGCACTTCTGTCACTTACCATAATCTGCTCAATCCAACAAATGCATCTCGAAAAAGAAGGTGGTCGAAGGAGAATGTTCAGGAAGGTGAACTCAGGAGTACATGTGTCAGATGATTTCAACTTGTTGGCTTCATCAGAGAGCAGCCTTATGCGCAGAGTGGAAAAGTGTTCTTTTTATCGACGAGTTGAAAACACATTCCGCGCTGCAGAGTAAGCCGGACAAGAACAATGTTTCCGCCCAGTTTCGAACTGGGGACCTTTCATGTGTAAGACGAACGTGATAACCACTACACTACGGAAACAGCGGCTTCTTTGACTTTGGACGCATTCCATTCTGGTCTTTGCAGATTATCTTGATCTAACAGCTTCATCGTGACTTGACCTTCATCGCTATGGAAAAGTTTGCTGTCACTTGTAAAGTGTTTGGGATGAGAATCACTTCCTACATGTACGAGACTGTGATTGTCAGCCATCGAGTGGAGGATTGATTAAACTCGGCCCGGAGTGAGTATCAGCCCGAATGGACAGAGTTCAAGGGCATACTTCCTCTCAAAGCTGGAAAGAAAGCTGCCAAAATATTTGCTGATGTAGTCCTCGTTAGTATAGTGGACAGTATCTCTGCTTGTCACGCAGAAGACCAGGGTTCGATTCCCTGACGGGGAGTTTCTTGTTAGAAATTCGTCAAAAACTGCTCACTGTTCTTGCCTACTTCTATACCATGCAACTCAAGCTAATTGAGACTACTGAAACTACCTGTGCTGTAGAGACTTTTGCTAAAAGCATGACTCCTGACTGTCGCACTTCTGTCACTTACCATAATCTGCTCAATCCAACAAATGCATCTCGAAAAAGAAGGTGGTCGAAGGAGAATGTTCAGGAAGGTGAACTCAGGAGTACATGTGTCAGATGATTTCAACTTGTTGGCTTCATCAGAGAGCAGCCTTATGCGCAGAGTGGAAAAGTGTTCTTTTTATCGACGAGTTGAAAACACATTCCGCGCTGCAGAGTAAGCCGGACAAGAACAATGTTTCCGCCCAGTTTCGAACTGGGGACCTTTCATGTGTAAGACGAACGTGATAACCACTACACTACGGAAACAGCGGCTTCTTTGACTTTGGACGCATTCCATTCTGGTCTTTGCAGATTATCTTGATCTAACAGCTTCATCGTGACTTGACCTTCATCGCTATGGAAAAGTTTGCTGTCACTTGTAAAGTGTTTGGGATGAGAATCACTTCCTACATGTACGAGACTGTGATTGTCAGCCATCGAGTGGAGGATTGATTAAACTCGGCCCGGAGTGAGTATCAGCCCGAATGGACAGAGTTCAAGGGCATACTTCCTCTCAAAGCTGGAAAGAAAGCTGCCAAAATATTTGCTGATGTAGTCCTCGTTAGTATAGTGGACAGTATCTCTGCTTGTCACGCAGAAGACCAGGGTTCGATTCCCTGACGGGGAGTTTCTTGTTAGAAATTCGTCAAAAACTGCTCACTGTTCTTGCCTACTTCTATACCATGCAACTCAAGCTAATTGAGACTACTGAAACTACCTGTGCTGTAGAGACTTTTGCTAAAAGCATGACTCCTGACTGTCGCACTTCTGTCACTTACCATAATCTGCTCAATCCAACAAATGCATCTCGAAAAAGAAGGTGGTCGAAGGAGAATGTTCAGGAAGGTGAACTCAGGAGGACATGTGTCAGATGATTTCAACTTGTTGGCTTCATCAGAGAGCAGCCTTATGCGCAGAGTGGAAAAGTGTTCTTTTTATCGACGAGTTGAAAACACATTCCGCGCTGCAGAGTAAGCCGGACAAGAACAATGTTTCCGCCCAGTTTCGAACTGGGGACCTTTCATGTGTAAGACGAACGTGATAACCACTACACTACGGAAACAGCGGCTTCTTTGACTTTGGACGCATTCCATTCTGGTCTTTGCAGATTATCTTGATCTAACAGCTTCATCGTGACTTGACCTTCATCGCTATGGAAAAGTTTGCTGTCACTTGTAAAGTGTTTGGGATGAGAATCACTTCCTACATGTACGAGACTGTGATTGTCAGCCATCGAGTGGAGGATTGATTAAACTCGGCCCGGAGTGAGTATCAGCCCGAATGGACAGAGTTCAAGGGCATACTTCCTCTCAAAGCTGGAAAGAAAGCTGCCAAAATATTTGCTGATGTAGTCCTCGTTAGTATAGTGGACAGTATCTCTGCTTGTCACGCAGAAGACCAGGGTTCGATTCCCTGACGGGGAGTTTCTTGTTAGAAATTCGTCAAAAACTGCTCACTGTTCTTGCCTACTTCTATACCATGCAACTCAAGCTAATTGAGACTACTGAAACTACCTGTGCTGTAGAGACTTTTGCTAAAAGCATGACTCCTGACTGTCGCACTTCTGTCACTTACCATAATCTGCTCAATCCAACAAATGCATCTCGAAAAAGAAGGTGGTCGAAGGAGAATGTTCAGGAAGGTGAACTCAGGAGGACATGTGTCAGATGATTTCAACTTGTTGGCTTCATCAGAGAGCAGCCTTATGCGCAGAGTGGAAAAGTGTTCTTTTTATCGACGAGTTGAAAACACATTCCGCGCTGCAGAGTAAGCCGGACAAGAACAATGTTTCCGCCCAGTTTCGAACTGGGGACCTTTCATGTGTAAGACGAACGTGATAACCACTACACTACGGAAACAGCGGCTTCTTTGACTTTGGACGCATTCCATTCTGGTCTTTGCAGATTATCTTGATCTAACAGCTTCATCGTGACTTGACCTTCATCGCTATGGAAAAGTTTGCTGTCACTTGTAAAGTGTTTGGGATGAGAATCACTTCCTACATGTACGAGACTGTGATTGTCAGCCATCGAGTGGAGGATTGATTAAACTCGGCCCGGAGTGAGTATCAGCCCGAATGGACAGAGTTCAAGGGCATACTTCCTCTCAAAGCTGGAAAGAAAGCTGCCAAAATATTTGCTGATGTAGTCCTCGTTAGTATAGTGGACAGTATCTCTGCTTGTCACGCAGAAGACCAGGGTTCGATTCCCTGACGGGGAGTTTCTTGTTAGAAATTCGTCAAAAACTGCTCACTGTTCTTGCCTACTTCTATACCATGCAACTCAAGCTAATTGAGACTACTGAAACTACCTGTGCTGTAGAGACTTTTGCTAAAAGCATGACTCCTGACTGTCGCACTTCTGTCACTTACCATAATCTGCTCAATCCAACAAATGCATCTCGAAAAAGAAGGTGGTCGAAGGAGAATGTTCAGGAAGGTGAACTCAGGAGTACATGTGTCAGATGATTTCAACTTGTTGGCTTCATCAGAGAGCAGCCTTATGCGCAGAGTGGAAAAGTGTTCTTTTTATCGACGAGTTGAAAACACATTCCGCGCTGCAGAGTAAGCCGGACAAGAACAATGTTTCCGCCCAGTTTCGAACTGGGGACCTTTCATGTGTAAGACGAACGTGATAACCACTACACTACGGAAACAGCGGCTTCTTTGACTTTGGACGCATTCCATTCTGGTCTTTGCAGATTATCTTGATCTAACAGCTTCATCGTGACTTGACCTTCATCGCTATGGAAAAGTTTGCTGTCACTTGTAAAGTGTTTGGGATGAGAATCACTTCCTACATGTACGAGACTGTGATTGTCAGCCATCGAGTGGAGGATTGATTAAACTCGGCCCGGAGTGAGTATCAGCCCGAATGGACAGAGTTCAAGGGCATACTTCCTCTCAAAGCTGGAAAGAAAGCTGCCAAAATATTTGCTGATGTAGTCCTCGTTAGTATAGTGGACAGTATCTCTGCTTGTCACGCAGAAGACCAGGGTTCGATTCCCTGACGGGGAGTTTCTTGTTAGAAATTCGTCAAAAACTGCTCACTGTTCTTGCCTACTTCTATACCATGCAACTCAAGCTAATTGAGACTACTGAAACTACCTGTGCTGTAGAGACTTTTGCTAAAAGCATGACTCCTGACTGTCGCACTTCTGTCACTTACCATAATCTGCTCAATCCAACAAATGCATCTCGAAAAAGAAGGTGGTCGAAGGAGAATGTTCAGGAAGGTGAACTCAGGAGGACATGTGTCAGATGATTTCAACTTGTTGGCTTCATCAGAGAGCAGCCTTATGCGCAGAGTGGAAAAGTGTTCTTTTTATCGACGAGTTGAAAACACATTCCGCGCTGCAGAGTAAGCCGGACAAGAACAATGTTTCCGCCCAGTTTCGAACTGGGGACCTTTCATGTGTAAGACGAACGTGATAACCACTACACTACGGAAACAGCGGCTTCTTTGACTTTGGACGCATTCCATTCTGGTCTTTGCAGATTATCTTGATCTAACAGCTTCATCGTGACTTGACCTTCATCGCTATGGAAAAGTTTGCTGTCACTTGTAAAGTGTTTGGGATGAGAATCACTTCCTACATGTACGAGACTGTGATTGTCAGCCATCGAGTGGAGGATTGATTAAACTCGGCCCGGAGTGAGTATCAGCCCGAATGGACAGAGTTCAAGGGCATACTTCCTCTCAAAGCTGGAAAGAAAGCTGCCAAAATATTTGCTGATGTAGTCCTCGTTAGTATAGTGGACAGTATCTCTGCTTGTCACGCAGAAGACCAGGGTTCGATTCCCTGACGGGGAGTTTCTTGTTAGAAATTCGTCAAAAACTGCTCACTGTTCTTGCCTACTTCTATACCATGCAACTCAAGCTAATTGAGACTACTGAAACTACCTGTGCTGTAGAGACTTTTGCTAAAAGCATGACTCCTGACTGTCGCACTTCTGTCACTTACCATAATCTGCTCAATCCAACAAATGCATCTCGAAAAAGAAGGTGGTCGAAGGAGAATGTTCAGGAAGGTGAACTCAGGAGGACATGTGTCAGATGATTTCAACTTGTTGGCTTCATCAGAGAGCAGCCTTATGCGCAGAGTGGAAAAGTGTTCTTTTTATCGACGAGTTGAAAACACATTCCGCGCTGCAGAGTAAGCCGGACAAGAACAATGTTTCCGCCCAGTTTCGAACTGGGGACCTTTCATGTGTAAGACGAACGTGATAACCACTACACTACGGAAACAGCGGCTTCTTTGACTTTGGACGCATTCCATTCTGGTCTTTGCAGATTATCTTGATCTAACAGCTTCATCGTGACTTGACCTTCATCGCTATGGAAAAGTTTGCTGTCACTTGTAAAGTGTTTGGGATGAGAATCACTTCCTACATGTACGAGACTGTGATTGTCAGCCATCGAGTGGAGGATTGATTAAACTCGGCCCGGAGTGAGTATCAGCCCGAATGGACAGAGTTCAAGGGCATACTTCCTCTCAAAGCTGGAAAGAAAGCTGCCAAAATATTTGCTGATGTAGTCCTCGTTAGTATAGTGGACAGTATCTCTGCTTGTCACGCAGAAGACCAGGGTTCGATTCCCTGACGGGGAGTTTCTTGTTAGAAATTCGTCAAAAACTGCTCACTGTTCTTGCCTACTTCTATACCATGCAACTCAAGCTAATTGAGACTACTGAAACTACCTGTGCTGTAGAGACTTTTGCTAAAAGCATGACTCCTGACTGTCGCACTTCTGTCACTTACCATAATCTGCTCAATCCAACAAATGCATCTCGAAAAAGAAGGTGGTCGAAGGAGAATGTTCAGGAAGGTGAACTCAGGAGTACATGTGTCAGATGATTTCAACTTGTTGGCTTCATCAGAGAGCAGCCTTATGCGCAGAGTGGAAAAGTGTTCTTTTTATCGACGAGTTGAAAACACATTCCGCGCTGCAGAGTAAGCCGGACAAGAACAATGTTTCCGCCCAGTTTCGAACTGGGGACCTTTCATGTGTAAGACGAACGTGATAACCACTACACTACGGAAACAGCGGCTTCTTTGACTTTGGACGCATTCCATTCTGGTCTTTGCAGATTATCTTGATCTAACAGCTTCATCGTGACTTGACCTTCATCGCTATGGAAAAGTTTGCTGTCACTTGTAAAGTGTTTGGGATGAGAATCACTTCCTACATGTACGAGACTGTGATTGTCAGCCATCGAGTGGAGGATTGATTAAACTCGGCCCGGAGTGAGTATCAGCCCGAATGGACAGAGTTCAAGGGCATACTTCCTCTCAAAGCTGGAAAGAAAGCTGCCAAAATATTTGCTGATGTAGTCCTCGTTAGTATAGTGGACAGTATCTCTGCTTGTCACGCAGAAGACCAGGGTTCGATTCCCTGACGGGGAGTTTCTTGTTAGAAATTCGTCAAAAACTGCTCACTGTTCTTGCCTACTTCTATACCATGCAACTCAAGCTAATTGAGACTACTGAAACTACCTGTGCTGTAGAGACTTTTGCTAAAAGCATGACTCCTGACTGTCGCACTTCTGTCATCTTACCATAATCTGCTCAATCCAACAAATGCATCTCGAAAAAGAAGGTGGTCGAAGGAGAATGTTCAGGAAGGTGAACTCAGGAGTACATGTGTCAGATGATTTCAACTTGTTGGCTTCATCAGAGAGCAGCCTTATGCGCAGAGTGGAAAAGTGTTCTTTTTATCGACGAGTTCCGCGCTGCAGAGTAAGCCGGACAAGAACAATGTTTCCGCCCAGTTTCGAACTGGGGACCTTTCATGTGTAAGACGAACGTGATAACCACTACACTACGGAAACAGCGGCTTCTTTGACTTTGGACGCATTCCATTCTGGTCTTTGCAGATTATCTTGATCTAACAGCTTCATCGTGACTTGACCTTCATCGCTATGGAAAAGTTTGCTGTCACTTGTAAAGTGTTTGGGATGAGAATCACTTCCTACATGTACGAGACTGTGATTGTCAGCCATCGAGTGGAGGATTGATTAAACTCGGCCCGGAGTGAGTATCAGCCCGAATGGACAGAGTTCAAGGGCATACTTCCTCTCAAAGCTGGAAAGAAAGCTGCCAAAATATTTGCTGATGTAGTCCTCGTTAGTATAGTGGACAGTATCTCTGCTTGTCACGCAGAAGACCAGGGTTCGATTCCCTGACGGGGAGTTTCTTGTTAGAAATTCGTCAAAAACTGCTCACTGTTCTTGCCTACTTCTATACCATGCAACTCAAGCTAATTGAGACTACTGAAACTACCTGTGCTGTAGAGACTTTTGCTAAAAGCATGACTCCTGACTGTCGCACTTCTGTCACTTACCATAATCTGCTCAATCCAACAAATGCATCTCGAAAAAGAAGGTGGTCGAAGGAGAATGTTCAGGAAGGTGAACTCAGGAGGACATGTGTCAGATGATTTCAACTTGTTGGCTTCATCAGAGAGCAGCCTTATGCGCAGAGTGGAAAAGTGTTCTTTTTATCGACGAATTCCGCGCTGCAGAGTAAGCCGGACAAGAACAATGTTTCCGCCCAGTTTCGAACTGGGGACCTTTCATGTGTAAGACGAACGTGATAACCACTACACTACGGAAACAGCGGCTTCTTTGACTTTGGACGCATTCCATTCTGGTCTTTGCAGATTATCTTGATCTAACAGCTTCATCGTGACTTGACCTTCATCGCTATGGAAAAGTTTGCTGTCACTTGTAAAGTGTTTGGGATGAGAATCACTTCCTACATGTACGAGACTGTGATTGTCAGCCATCGAGTGGAGGATTGATTAAACTCGGCCCGGAGTGAGTATCAGCCCGAATGGACAGAGTTCAAGGGCATACTTCCTCTCAAAGCTGGAAAGAAAGCTGCCAAAATATTTGCTGATGTAGTCCTCGTTAGTATAGTGGACAGTATCTCTGCTTGTCACGCAGAAGACCAGGGTTCGATTCCCTGACGGGGAGTTTCTTGTTAGAAATTCGTCAAAAACTGCTCACTGTTCTTGCCTACTTCTATACCATGCAACTCAAGCTAATTGAGACTACTGAACCTACCTGTGCTGTAGAGACTTTTGCTAAAAGCATGACTCCTGACTGTCGCACTTCTGTCACTTACCATAATCTGCTCAATCCAACAAATGCATCTCGAAAAAGAAGGTGGTCGAAGGAGAATGTTCAGGAAGGTGAACTCAGGAGTACATGTGTCAGATGATTTCAACTTGTTGGCTTCATCAGAGAGCAGCCTTATGCGCAGAGTGGAAAAGTGTTCTTTTTATCGACGAGTTCCGCGCTGCAGAGTAAGCCGGACAAGAACAATGTTTCCGCCCAGTTTCGAACTGGGGACCTTTCATGTGTAAGACGAACGTGATAACCACTACACTACGGAAACAGCGGCTTCTTTGACTTTGGACGCATTCCATTCTGGTCTTTGCAGATTATCTTGATCTAACAGCTTCATCGTGACTTGACCTTCATCGCTATGGAAAAGTTTGCTGTCACTTGTAAAGTGTTTGGGATGAGAATCACTTCCTACATGTACGAGACTGTGATTGTCAGCCATCGAGTGGAGGATTGATTAAACTCGGCCCGGAGTGAGTATCAGCCCGAATGGACAGAGTTCAAGGGCATACTTCCTCTCAAAGCTGGAAAGAAAGCTGCCAAAATATTTGCTGATGTAGTCCTCGTTAGTATAGTGGACAGTATCTCTGCTTGTCACGCAGAAGACCAGGGTTCGATTCCCTGACGGGGAGTTTCTTGTTAGAAATTCGTCAAAAACTGCTCACTGTTCTTGCCTACTTCTATACCATGCAACTCAAGCTAATTGAGACTACTGAAACTACCTGTGCTGTAGAGACTTTTGCTAAAAGCATGACTCCTGACTGTCGCACTTCTGTCACTTACCATAATCTGCTCAATCCAACAAATGCATCTCGAAAAAGAAGGTGGTCGAAGGAGAATGTTCAGGAAGGTGAACTGCAGGAGTACATGTGTCAGATGATTTCAACTTGTTGGCTTCATCAGAGAGCAGCCTTATGCGCAGAGTGGAAAAGTGTTCTTTTTATCGACGAGTTCCGCGCTGCAGAGTAAGCCGGACAAGAACAATGTTTCCGCCCAGTTTCGAACTGGGGACCTTTCATGTGTAAGACGAACGTGATAACCACTACACTACGGAAACAGCGGCTTCTTTGACTTTGGACGCATTCCATTCTGGTCTTTGCAGATTATCTTGATCTAACAGCTTCATCGTGACTTGACCTTCATCGCTATGGAAAAGTTTGCTGTCACTTGTAAAGTGTTTGGGATGAGAATCACTTCCTACATGTACGAGACTGTGATTGTCAGCCATCGAGTGGAGGATTGATTAAACTCGGCCCGGAGTGAGTATCAGCCCGAATGGACAGAGTTCAAGGGCATACTTCCTCTCAAAGCTGGAAAGAAAGCTGCCAAAATATTTGCTGATGTAGTCCTCGTTAGTATAGTGGACAGTATCTCTGCTTGTCACGCAGAAGACCAGGGTTCGATTCCCTGACGGGGAGTTTCTTGTTAGAAATTCGTCAAAAACTGCTCACTGTTCTTGCCTACTTCTATACCATGCAACTCAAGCTAATTGAGACTACTGAAACTACCTGTGCTGTAGAGACTTTTGCTAAAAGCATGACTCCTGACTGTCGCACTTCTGTCTCTTACCATAATCTGCTCAATCCAACAAATGCATCTCGAAAAAGAAGGTGGTCGAAGGAGAATGTTCAGGAAGGTGAACTCAGGAGTACATGTGTCAGATGATTTCAACTTGTTGGCTTCATCAGAGAGCAGCCTTATGCGCAGAGTGGAAAAGTGTTCTTTTTATCGACGAGTTACCATCGCGCTGCAGAGTAAGCCGGACAAGAACAATGTTTCCGCCCAGTTTCGAACTGGGGACCTTTCATGTGTAAGACGAACGTGATAACCACTACACTACGGAAACAGCGGCTTCTTTGACTTTGGACGCATTCCATTCTGGTCTTTGCAGATTATCTTGATCTAACAGCTTCATCGTGACTTGACCTTCATCGCTATGGAAAAGTTTGCTGTCACTTGTAAAGTGTTTGGGATGAGAATCACTTCCTACATGTACGAGACTGTGATTGTCAGCCATCGAGTGGAGGATTGATTAAACTCGGCCCGGAGTGAGTATCAGCCCGAATGGACAGAGTTCAAGGGCATACTTCCTCTCAAAGCTGGAAAGAAAGCTGCCAAAATATTTGCTGATGTAGTCCTCGTTAGTATAGTGGACAGTATCTCTGCTTGTCACGCAGAAGACCAGGGTTCGATTCCCTGACGGGGAGTTTCTTGTTAGAAATTCGTCAAAAACTGCTCACTGTTCTTGGCTACTTCTATACCATGCAACTCAAGCTAATTGAGACTACTGAAACTACCTGTGCTGTAGAGACTTTTGCTAAAAGCATGACTCCTGACTGTCGCACTTCTGTCTCTTACCATAATCTGCTCAATCCAACAAATGCATCTCGAAAAAGAAGGTGGTCGAAGGAGAATGTTCAGGAAGGTGAACTGAGGAGTACATGTGTCAGATGATTTCAACTTGTTGGCTTCATCAGAGAGCAGCCTTATGCGCAGAGTGGAAAAGTGTTCTTTTTATCGACGAGTTCCGCGCTGCAGAGTAAGCCGGACAAGAACAATGTTTCCGCCCAGTTTCGAACTGGGGACCTTTCATGTGTAAGACGAACGTGATAACCACTACACTACGGAAACAGCGGCTTCTTTGACTTTGGACGCATTCCATTCTGGTCTTTGCAGATTATCTTGATCTAACAGCTTCATCGTGACTTGACCTTCATCGCTATGGAAAAGTTTGCTGTCACTTGTAAAGTGTTTGGGATGAGAATCACTTCCTACATGTACGAGACTGTGATTGTCAGCCATCGAGTGGAGGATTGATTAAACTCGGCCCGGAGTGAGTATCAGCCCGAATGGACAGAGTTCAAGGGCATACTTCCTCTCAAAGCTGGAAAGAAAGCTGCCAAAATATTTGCTGATGTAGTCCTCGTTAGTATAGTGGACAGTATCTCTGCTTGTCACGCAGAAGACCAGGGTTCGATTCCCTGACGGGGAGTTTCTTGTTAGAAATTCGTCAAAAACTGCTCACTGTTCTTGGCTACTTCTATACCATGCAACTCAAGCTAATTGAGACTACTGAAACTACCTGTGCTGTAGAGACTTTTGCTAAAAGCATGACTCCTGACTGTCGCACTTCTGTCACTTACCATAATCTGCTCAATCCAACAAATGCATCTCGAAAAAGAAGGTGGTCGAAGGAGAATGTTCAGGAAGGTGAACTCAGGAGTACATGTGTCAGATGATTTCAACTTGTTGGCTTCATCAGAGAGCAGCCTTATGCGCAGAGTGGAAAAGTGTTCTTTTTATCGACGAGTTGAACACATTCCGCGCTGCAGAGTAAGCCGGACAAGAACAATGTTTCCGCCCAGTTTCGAACTGGGGACCTTTCATGTGTAAGACGAACGTGATAACCACTACACTACGGAAACAGCGGCTTCTTTGACTTTGGACGCATTCCATTCTGGTCTTTGCAGATTATCTTGATCTAACAGCTTCATCGTGACTTGACCTTCATCGCTATGGAAAAGTTTGCTGTCACTTGTAAAGTGTTTGGGATGAGAATCACTTCCTACATGTACGAGACTGTGATTGTCAGCCATCGAGTGGAGGATTGATTAAACTCGGCCCGGAGTGAGTATCAGCCCGAATGGACAGAGTTCAAGGGCATACTTCCTCTCAAAGCTGGAAAGAAAGCTGCCAAAATATTTGCTGATGTAGTCCTCGTTAGTATAGTGGACAGTATCTCTGCTTGTCACGCAGAAGACCAGGGTTCGATTCCCTGACGGGGAGTTTCTTGTTAGAAATTCGTCAAAAACTGCTCACTGTTCTTGCCTACTTCTATACCATGCAACTCAAGCTAATTGAGACTACTGAAACTACCTGTGCTGTAGAGACTTTTGCTAAAAGCATGACTCCTGACTGTCGCACTTCTGTCTCTTACCATAATCTGCTCAATCCAACAAATGCATCTCGAAAAAGAAGGTGGTCGAAGGAGAATGTTCAGGAAGGTGAACTCAGGAGTACATGTGTCAGATGATTTCAACTTGTTGGCTTCATCAGAGAGCAGCCTTATGCGCAGAGTGGAAAAGTGTTCTTTTTATCGACGAGTTCCGCGCTGCAGAGTAAGCCGGACAAGAACAATGTTTCCGCCCAGTTTCGAACTGGGGACCTTTCATGTGTAAGACGAACGTGATAACCACTACACTACGGAAACAGCGGCTTCTTTGACTTTGGACGCATTCCATTCTGGTCTTTGCAGATTATCTTGATCTAACAGCTTCATCGTGACTTGACCTTCATCGCTATGGAAAAGTTTGCTGTCACTTGTAAAGTGTTTGGGATGAGAATCACTTCCTACATGTACGAGACTGTGATTGTCAGCCATCGAGTGGAGGATTGATTAAACTCGGCCCGGAGTGAGTATCAGCCCGAATGGACAGAGTTCAAGGGCATACTTCCTCTCAAAGCTGGAAAGAAAGCTGCCAAAATATTTGCTGATGTAGTCCTCGTTAGTATAGTGGACAGTATCTCTGCTTGTCACGCAGAAGACCAGGGTTCGATTCCCTGACGGGGAGTTTCTTGTTAGAAATTCGTCAAAAACTGCTCACTGTTCTTGGCTACTTCTATACCATGCAACTCAAGCTAATTGAGACTACTGAAACTACCTGTGCTGTAGAGACTTTTGCTAAAAGCATGACTCCTGACTGTCGCACTTCTGTCTCTTACCATAATCTGCTCAATCCAACAAATGCATCTCGAAAAAGAAGGTGGTCGAAGGAGAATGTTCAGGAAGGTGAACTGAGGAGTACATGTGTCAGATGATTTCAACTTGTTGGCTTCATCAGAGAGCAGCCTTATGCGCAGAGTGGAAAAGTGTTCTTTTTATCGACGAGTTCCGCGCTGCAGAGTAAGCCGGACAAGAACAATGTTTCCGCCCAGTTTCGAACTGGGGACCTTTCATGTGTAAGACGAACGTGATAACCACTACACTACGGAAACAGCGGCTTCTTTGACTTTGGACGCATTCCATTCTGGTCTTTGCAGATTATCTTGATCTAACAGCTTCATCGTGACTTGACCTTCATCGCTATGGAAAAGTTTGCTGTCACTTGTAAAGTGTTTGGGATGAGAATCACTTCCTACATGTACGAGACTGTGATTGTCAGCCATCGAGTGGAGGATTGATTAAACTCGGCCCGGAGTGAGTATCAGCCCGAATGGACAGAGTTCAAGGGCATACTTCCTCTCAAAGCTGGAAAGAAAGATGCCAAAATATTTGCTGATGTAGTCCTCGTTAGTATAGTGGACATTATCTCTGCTTGTCACGCAGAAGACCCAGGTTCGATTCCCTGAAGGGGAGTTTCTTGTTAGAAATTCGTCAAAAACTGCTCACTGTTCTTGGCTACTTCTATACCATGCAACTCAAGCTAATTGAGACTACTGAAACTACCTGTGCTGTAGAGACTTTTGCTAAAAGCATGACTCCTGACTGTCGCACTTCTGTCACTTACCATAATCTGCTCAATCCAACAAATGCATCTCGAAAAAGAAGGTGGTCGAAGGAGAATGTTCAGGAAGGTGAACTCAGGAGTACATGTGTAAGATGATTTCAACTTGTTGGCTTCATCAGAGAGCAGCCTTATGCGCAGAGTGGAAAAGTGTTCTTTTTATCGACGAGTTCCGCGCTGCAGAGTAAGCCGGACAAGAACAATGTTTCCGCCCAGTTTCGAACTGGGGACCTTTCACGTGTAAGACGAACGTGATAACCACTACACTACGGAAACAGCGGCTTCTTTGACTTTGGACGCATTCCATTCTGGTCTTTTCAGATTATCTTGATCTAACAGCTTCATCGTGACTTGACCTTCATCGCTATGGAAAAGTTTGCTGTCACTTGTAAAGTGTTTGGGATGAGAATCACTTCCTACATGTACGAGACTGTGATTGTCAGCCATCGAGTGGAGGATTGATTAAACTCGGCCCGGAGTGAGTATCAGCCCGAATGAACAGAGTTCAAGCGCATACTTCCTCTCAAAG